>CM076583.1:860671285-860934328 GCA_034641835.2 Pinus albicaulis | reverse complement strand
AACCCTAGCGGCCGAACTCGGGCGATTACTGGTTCTATGGCGGACTCGGCGCCCTGCGGGGGTTTGCTTATCTGTTTAGGGGACCCCAAATCGTTATTGGTCGCGGCAACTTTAGTATTGTGACGACGACTCCGGTTTTCCCCAAGTAACCGGGTTCTCCTGCCGCCATTATCAGGTAATGAGTTTTTGTTTTAATATATGTTCTGATCAGTGTGCCTACTCTGACCGGTCTTGAGGCTGTTGGTCGGGCTCCCTTGAGCTTTATTGACTGCTATCGTTTGTGGGGGTTTTGTTTTATGTGGTCTGGGGACTGTTACCATTGTCATTTTGTGGGATTTGTGGATGTTTCTATCCGCTTTGATATTTGTTGCTATTCGGCCGACCGACTGTATTTGGGTGGGCCATTCGGGTCTGTGGACCCTGAACTAGAGGCATCTTGGGTTTTTCAACGGGCCCTCACCTCCACAGGGTCTTCACAAGAACTGACACCCCCTGTCTCGTGCATTGTGGTTCGACCTGACCCTATACCATTTTCCGCGGGGTTGGCCCTATCTTGAAGGCAGTTTTCACGGTATTGACCGGGGTCACACTACTGGTATGGATCATTATGATGATGCGGTGGATTATTCGGAGGATCCCCTGGAGGGGGTCGACATCTGGGGACTTGATGCACAAGACGAGGCGGAATACATGTCTGATTTGGACCTGATTCCTGAGGTGGCGACACCTGCTCCATCTGAGCTGGAAAATGTGGGAGGCTGCTCCTCGCCTCGGGCTGACCTAGCTCTTTTTTCTCTCGACCTGCCCCCAGGTGCTGACTTGGGATGTTTGTATTTTCCTCAGGCTGGACAAGATATGTCCTCGAGCGCCGCCATTGGTTGCTCTGCGCAGCTCTCGGAGGCGTTTTTCCATGATATAGGGGTCGCTACAGGATCACTGGCACATCTGAATATTGGTGGACCTTACTTGCTTAGACCTACGCACCCGGAGGTTGACACGCCTTTTGACTTGGCACCTACTGCACCAGAGGCGGCATCGGGGTCTTTTACTAATATACCGAAGGATTTCAACTTGCAGGGGGGGATTGGCACACCCCCAGTGACTGAAGACTCTGTGGAGCCGCAGCTGGGATGCTCTAAGGCAAAAAATCTGCACAAGGTCACAAGAAGTAAATTAATCTATACCACAAACTTTGGCTGCGAGAGCGGAATGGTGGACTGGGGCATTATCACCACCAAGACTCTTGTGGGGAAGGTCCATGGCCGAAAATACTCTGCCACTCGGCTTCGGAGGTGGATTCGTGAAATCTGGAGTGACACTCTCCCTATTCTGCCGGTGGTCCAGGTCCTCACCAAAGGCTGGTTTTCACTTTCTTTTGATCGCCCTGAACAATCGGACTGGGCTCTCAAGCACTACTGGCATCTTGAGATGCACCCGGTTTATCTCAAAAGATGGATTCCCCTGTTCGACCCTAAGAAAGAGAACGCCAGCGCAGGCCCCATCTGGATGAGGCTGCCGGGGTTGCCACTGCAGTTTTGGAGCGAACCCGCGCTGAAGAACATCGGTGGACATTTTGGCCACTATCTAGATCATGATCGTTCCTATTTGACATCGGGCAGTCGCGCAGTCGCCCGGATCTTGATCTTCTTGGACACTAGGGATGGCCTATATGAAATTTTCAACATGGTTTTTGATGAGATGACCTGGCAGCAACCTCTGGACTATGAAGGCGTGCCCTTTCGATGCCGAAAGTGTCATGTGGTTGGTCACTTGTATAAGGATTGTCCTATGATGGGCATTGGCAAGCAGACTCCGCAGAAATCTCGTTCAACGGGTACTCAGACTGAGCAGATGAATAGCAAGGTGGGGGGGGATGCTGTCGTGTGTCGGCCGACCCCGGACACCCCGAGAGAAGCTGAACTGATGCCTACTGCTCTTCCTTCGTGGACCACCTCGCAGCCCAGAACTCGCTCGCTGGCTTCGATGGACACTTCTCAGCGGAGCCCTCCCATTCCGGGTAACTCTATTTCCTGTGCTCTTTCGATTATTGATGGTATTCCTGTCCCACCGGTTTGCACTTCATTTCAATTCATATCTGGTATTGGCGATATCTCTCTGCCCTCTCCTATTCATACCTCTGGCACTCATTCGACTAGACCTGGCAATCCTTTGAAACTCCCTGCAGTTTGCTGCACTATGGCTTTGACGCACCCTTCATCCACCCCTATTATCCACCACTCCTCTGATGAACTCCGATGCCACTCATCCTCATCTTCCGAGACTCCCTCATCACGTCATAACTATTTCCTCATATCACTTTCCCTACCATAGTCGGGTGAGACTTTTGGGATTGGGCCTACTCTGGACTGTATCCCCATCAAATCCCGAGGCCGACCATCTGCTCTCGCGAAAGCGATCAAAAGAGAAAATCTTGAAGTTGAAGCCGACACTCAATCCTCTCTTATGCGGGTCCTTAGAGCCAGAAGACCCTCGTTGGCGGTTACATCATGATCTGCCTCTCATTCAACTGTAGGGGTCTGGCCAACCCCGATAAGAGACTAGCCCTCGAGGATTTGATATCTCATCGACCTATTGATATTCTATTTCTTCAGGAAACGCTTGGTGCTGGGCCTGATGTGCAGACTCTCTTGTCCTCTATCCTTCCTCGTTGGACATTCATCACCCTTGATGCATCTGGGAGATCTGGGGGCTGTGCTTTGGGCATTAATGACAGGACTACCCAGATGACCAACTGTTGGGGTTGATCTGGAGTTCTTGCTATGAATGTCCTCTTTGGCAACTCGGAGGTGGTATTTACTCTTATCAACATCTATGGGCCCTGCACCAACAGAGAGAATTTCTGGAATTCTCTGTTGACATGTTCTTTACTCAAAGCACCTCATATTATTATGGGTGGTGATCTTAATTTCTCTTTAGGGATCTCTGAATCTTGGGGCCCCAATGCTTCCCCGGATCCATTGGCCGAGTTTTTCATTTCCCTGCTGAATGCCTCGAATCTGATTGATATTCATTCTACCAAAATTCAGCCCACCTGGAGGAACAGAAGGACTGGCTTTGCTGCCCTGGCGCGTAGGTTAGACAGATTTCTTATTAAGCAGACCCTCCTTCCTATTATGTCTCGGGCCCGTCAATGGGTAGGGGTGGGTGGTAAATCTTACCACTCTCCTATTTACCTGGATTTCGAGTGTGGTCCTAATAGAGCTCGCTCCCCCTTCAAATTTAATGCTCGATGGCTGAGTGATCCTGATTACACCCTGATGGTTACTCGGGCCTGGCAACACTGCAGCCCTTTGAATGACCGGGACCCGGGCAGGATTATCAATGACAATCTAAATCGAATCAAAAAACTTACTATTCGATGGATTCGGATCAAGAAGAGATCGGAGAGGGAGGCTTTGATCAATATTGAAAATAATATTGCCAGTCTCAACAACGCTGAATTACTGGGCTATAGATCTGATGATACCAAGGCACAGCTTATTGCTCTTGAATCGGACAGAGCTAAATATCTGAGACAAAAGGAGGAAGACTGGAGACTAAAAAGCCGGGCAATTTGGTTACAAGCGGGGGATGATAATACTAAATTCTTTCAGCAGCATGCTAATGGCAGGAGGGCTGCAAATGGCATTTGGGAACTGTCTGACAACAATGGATTTACTGCAAGGACTCAGTCTCAATTATCTGACCTGGGCACTAGACACTTCTCAAACCTTTACAGCGCGTCAAACCGCATTGACCTCCCGGACATCATGCGTATTACCCAGCATACAAAAAGATTTGTTGAACAGGATCAGATGGAAGACCTAAATGCACCAGTCACCTTGGGTGAGCTGGAAGGTGTATTGAAATGGTTCAAGCGGGACAAAAGCCCTGGGCCTGATGGCTGGCCCATTGAGTTCTTTATTCATTTTTTGGATCTCATTTCAACTGACCTGTTGACTATGATTGAAGACAGCAGAGTGCAAGGTCGAATTTATGATGGTTTCAACACCACTTTCATAGCTCTTATACCAAAAACTGACAATCCAAATAGCTTCAATGAATTTAGACCTATATCTCTGTGTAATTTCATATACAAGATCATATCCAAACTCATTGCTAATCGCATCAAGCCTTTCCTGTCTACACACATTGAAAAAGAACAATTTGCATTTCTGAATCATAGGCAGGTCCACGAAGCTATTGGCACGGCCCAGGAAGTTCTTCATTCTATTAAGACCCAGCGCCAGAAATCCACCATTCTCAAAATCGATCTCACAAAGGCATTTGATCGGGTCAACTGGGGCTATCTCCATCTCATTTTGATCCATTCTGGCTTCCCTAATCTGTTTATAAACTGGATCATGGGATGCATTTGTCACGTGACCTTCAGTATTCTGATCAATGGCACCGCATCTGATTTCTTTCATGCGGGGAGAGGACTGAGACAGGGATGTCCTCTCTCGCCATTATTATTTGTCTTGGTTATGGAGGGACTCTCAGGGCTTATCAGGAATGCAAAAGACAGAGGAGAACTCCAAGGACTCCGGATTAAGGACACTCTTCATCTCACTCATCTACTATTTGTAGATGATGTTCTCATCTTCCTCAATGGTACTAGACAAGACTCTGTTCATTTTGATATGATTCTGCACTACTTTTGCAGGGCCACTGGCATGGAACCAAATAGTACCAAATCAACCATTATTATGACTGGCTGCTCGGATATGGAACAAGGTATTTCTCTGCACCTATTTGACTATGTTTGCATTGACATCAATGACGGACTCAAATATCTGGGTTTCCATATTAAACCAAATGACTACAAGATCAAAGACTGGAATTGGTTGATAGCCAAGATTGAACGCAGAATCAACATATGGTATAACAGATGGTTATCCAGGGCTGGACGCCTGGTACTCATCAAATCTATGTTGGAAGCTATTCCGGTCTATTGGATGACCCTGGCTTGGATCCCAATTGGCATCACTAACAGAATTAAAAAGATCTGCAGGCAATTTCTCTGGCGCAATCAGGGTCAAGTCTCCACCTTTGCCTGGGTTGTCGGGGACCGCATTAGCATCCCTAAACATTCGGGAGGCTGGGGATTAAAAGACTTACATCTCTTCTCGAAGGCCCTGGCTGCAAAGATGCGCTGGCATTTAATCTCGGGTCAGAGTCTCTGGAAAGAAGTCATTGTGGCTAAATACATTTGGCCTCGGAACCCACTCGATTGGATTCGAGACAGAATTGGTCTGACCACTGGCTCATCTATTATTTGGAAGGCGATCAATAAGGCAGCACATATTATTCAGCTTGGTCTATCTTGGCAGATTGGCACGGGTACTATGGTCCGTATAGGCTCTGATTCGTGGTCTGGCTGTGGAGATCATTACAAACTTCCAGTATTTATCACTGAACACCTTGCAAACAGAAATATATTTTACCTTGCACAGATTGCAGACCTGGTGCATACCTCGTGGAGGGGCCAAGCCTGGCTTACCGCAGCGGACCTTGACATGCCACTGGCGGGTGCTCGGATCTGGCAGAGGTATATTTGGGCCCTTAAAGCCACAAACATTCGGATTACAGAGCAGGCTGATAAGTTAATCTGGGCTATATCTCCAAACGGTCGATATGCCCCTAGACTTGGATACCATGCCTTAATTAGGACTAAAGAACCTCCCATCAAAGATTGGTGGTGGCGCTGTCTTTGGAAACTAACTGCCCCACACAAACATAGAACGTTGTTCTGGTGCATTCTCAATAATTGTATACCCACAATGGATTACCTCCACAAAAGAGCGTTCCAAGGGGCTTCTCAATGCAGTTATTGCCGGGCCTGCTGTGAGGACATGAATCACTTGTTTCTCCTTTGCAACAGTGTCAAAGATATCTGGGCTCGAATCTGCACAGACCTGAGCTGTAATTTTATTTGGCAGGGAGACAGCATTCTGGCAACCTGGACAAATTGGTGGAGGCACTTTGATCATGAACCATGCATGAGAAATCTCCCTTTAATAGTGGCATGGGAGATCTGGATTGGCCGAAATAGACAGATTTTCAGAGATTTTCCCATTGACTGTGATCATATTGCTACGGCCTCCATTGCTACCTTCAGTCTTATGCCGGTTGACAAGCAACACAGAAAGCCTCCTATCGACATCCCTGAAATTATAGATCACAGGCGTGCTTGGGCATACTTTGATGGTGCGTCCAATGCTGCGGGATGTGGAGGGGGCGCTATCCTCTACTTAAATGACCACCATTTCTACCATATCAAAATGGGATTGGGACCCAGTACAAATAATTATGCAGAATTGAATTGTCTTCGCCTATTGCTGACTTTTGCACAGGACATCCATTGCAACGACATCCATATTTTTGGTGACTCACTGCTTGTTATCAATTGGTTCAATCAGCTTGCATTATGTCACTCACACACACTGTCTGCACTGCTGCGGGAGGTTCATTATCTCAAAGGCCTATTTGATTCTATCTCTGTCACTCATATTTACAGGTCTCGGAACAACATGGCCGACATATTATCCAAAGAAGCAGCGAAGCTAGATTGGGGCACCTGGCATTTCACTGAACACTCGGGCGAACAAGTTTACAGATTTTTTCATCGGCCATTTATAGAGGAGGCACATCTATAGGTGTCTACTTGCTGTACAAGTTTTTGGGGGAGCTTTTTGTGTATATATCCCCGGATTATCTACCGACATGTTTATTTCATTATATAGTTTATACTGTGCTGTTTTTATTAGTAAGCTAAGCACCGAGCTTACTAAGTAACTTTTTAACTTATCCCTGAAAATATGATTATTTCTGGGACTGGATCATACCTGTTGGATGGCATTTTGACTGTTTTTCTTAGTTTTTGGATTGTTTCATTTCTTGCACTATACAGCTATATGTAACATGTAATCTCTCTTTAATGAAAGTTTACGATTTTTTTCGCTCTGAAAAAAAAATTATTCAAGTTACTAATTAAATGATCAAATATCATTTTGAGAACTACTTCCTGAGTGTTGCTGATTGATTATTTTAGTTAAGAGGTCTCTCGATAGGATGTGTTTGGTATTCACAATGTCAGTTAATTGAATTATTTTGTTAGCTTGATATTCATTTAAAATAAACATATTTAAATCTAATTATTTAAAATATCTTCCTCTCGGTTGGGATAGATTTATATCTGCCTAATTGAGATAGGATTAAAATAGTTCCTTTTTCTTGCATCTTAGAATAATTTTGCATATAGATTAAATTATACATTACCTAAAAAGTCCTCTTCCCAAAGAGGCAAAACTTTAATTGTGGCTTGGCTAAGCCCAAATTAGCTTAAGGATCACTTTCTTGTCCGATCGGCAAGAGAAATGATCTGATGTCTCTTTCTCATTGGTAGATAAAAGTCATATTTTAAGTGGAAATTGAGAGAAGGTAACTGGGCCTAGTTAAACCAATCAAAGCCACCATTTCAAAAGGAAAAGGAACTGCTTTAAGGTTCGAACTAGGTGGTCATCCCCCATGTCGTTGCAGCGAATTTCAAGGCATCAACATTTTGGCGCTAGAAGGAGGGCCTGAGACTTTTTTTCCTTTGGATTCTTTGTATTCTAAAATTTTATTTTTATTACAATGGCTCTTATTAAACTTCCAAGTTGGAGTTGTATTTCTGGATGTGCATCTTCCAATACTCCACCAGAAATAGTAAGAATCTTGTCTCGGGTAAAGTTTAAAGGTAAGAGGAATACTTCTACATTTAATCATACTTTACAATTCATTCAAAAAATTTCAAATTTTACTTTTCATGAAATTGATGAAGTTATTTTATGCAGGATTTTTACTCTTACATTCTTGGCAAAAGCCAGAAGATGGTGTCAATCACTTCCAGTTTCCTCAATCCACACTTGGGAACAATTTATTACAATCTTCATTTATAAATTTGATCGATATATCTACCAACAGGTATGTGACAATTTTGAAGATCTACGAAAGTTTGAAGTTGAGTCTTTAATTGATTTTACCATCAGGTTTTGTTTAAATTGTTTAAAATCTAAAATTGAAGATAAACCTTCGAAAAAAGAATTATTATATTGGTTTGAACATATTTGCTCTGTTCCTTCCATTCATAATCCACATGAAATTATTTCAATATTTGATCAATCTCCTTCAAATTTCATTAACAGAAGTAAGAATTCCAATATAGAGGTACAAACAAATGATGATGAAGTGGCCTCTATTTTGTATAATCAATTCTTTCAATTGTTGCACATTTCCTATAGTATTGATAAAGATCAAGGTGCACCTTCACATGTCAATGAATCTCAATCACAAAGCTTGGAAAATTTTATTAATCAACTGCAAGAAAATATTAGCAGCAGTCTTGAAGAAGATATCGCTTTGAAATCAGAAAATCAGAGCATAATCTGGCAAGTACCCGCAGTGATTAAAGTTTCCAATAATACGCAATCTCCTGTACAAATTTTTGAATTCTTTCATGATGAGAAAATTCCAAATTCAGATCAACAAAGCAACATTCTTTAAGAAAGCACAAGTAGCCAAGTAAATGATCTTAAATCTGAAATTTGCTATGAAGAAATGCACAAGAGTTTTCAAATAGAGACATTTTCAAAAGAATTGTTTCGGATTCATATTTTTCTCTTTATCCTAATAATTTTTCTAATAGCAATTTAACCTCTCTTCGTGTTAAAAATATTTTAGAAAACAAAGAGGCTGGTCTAAATGAATTGCCAATTATTTTTTATCAAGATAAAGAATTAATTAATGATCATTCTTCTGGCATTAATGAACATGAGCTTAATATTCCTTCTTGTTTTGATACATTAGGTGAAATTGAAGGGAATTCTAATGAATTTCATGAGGTCATTTATGATATCTACTTTGACATTGAGGATATTGATTTGTCTTCTTTACAATTCAATCCTCATGATCAAAGCCGAATCACATGTGAAAATGAAGAACAATATAATTCAGAAATTATTTCAAATAGTTCTCATTTTAAAACAATCAATCATATTAATAATTTCAGCATTCAAGAAACCATTCCAATCTATGATTTATATGATGATCAAGTTTGCATTCCCATTCAAAATCATTCCATTCTCTCTAAATCACAAGTGGGTATCAACAATCATTCTAATTGTATTATTCTGCTCAATTCTTCTGAAGAGGAAATTTCTTTAAGTCACTCCCAATTGTGTTGTAACAATAATTGTAATACTAGTGTAAACTATGATTCAATTTTGTTATTATGTCATCATTTATTTTTAACTTCAGATTTATTTTTTGTTTTTAGTCCTAGATTTTTAGATACTTTGTGCTGGCATATTGAGCAGTTCAATATTGAACACTTAATTAACACATTACCTCAATGGAAAAATGAAGTTTAAAATTATAATTGTAAACATCAAGAATTATTAAACTTCCAATTTCAATTGATATTTATTCTTTATCTATTACTTCTTACTTCTCGAGAGCAGTGCCAACAAGAGAATTTATTTTCACCTTATGACCAGCAATCTAATTTAATTAATAATATTTTGTTGGATCTATCGCACTTTCATCTGTTTTTCATTAATCCTTTTGAAAGACATTTGGAAAGTTTTCCCACATGGAAGATCATTAATAATTTAGCACTTCAACATAACACTAACAAAATCACACAGGCCATTATTTCTTAAGGATCATTTCTACATCCTGGCTTTTCATCTTCTCTTTTAAACTTCTTCTACTCAATAATGGAAATACATCTAGATTTCTATGATCCAATTTAAATTCAGTTGGAAAAGGCATTTCAAGAGAAGGTAATGGTGAATAAGCTACTAACAATAAAGATACATTCTGCTTTCAGATTTATTTTTCTTAGATTAATTATATTTGCATTTTTATTAATGTTTGACATGTACATACATGCAGGAATTAAAATGCTTACATGGTTTTATTAGAAGTATGACTATACCTAGTCATGTTTCCTTCATTGAGTTAGAAATAGGAATAGATCAATTTTCTTTTTTGTTTGCATTTATTTCATTATTTCAGATTTCCAATAAAACAAGTAATGAATCAAATTCATTTTTGGGCATCCTATTTCAATTATAGAAAATCAGCCTAGAGCATTTTAGAAACTCTTGAATTGTCAGATCATACTTATTTTCAAGCCTTCAATTTTCTTGTTTTTCACAATTCATAACATTGATTATACATGAAGAAATTCCAAGGATTTTCTACCACTTGACAATTTTTTATTCACAAGTAATTCTAAGAACTCATTTTTACCACTCTTGTCTTCTGATGTAATTTTGGAAATTATGCAATTTGAAAAAATTCATTACTTAGCATTTTAGATTAAAACAAGAAAATTATGTGGAACTTATATAAATTTTGAGAAAATTTAGGAGAACTTGAAGATTCATGAGGTAAACTTACAATCAAAATTCTTCCAGGTATGTGTCTACAGGTTCATCGTCATCTATTGTTTGTTTTATTTTTTCAAAGGTTATTTCTTATTTCTATTTTGTTTTGTATGCAAGTCTTCATTGAATTGATTATGAAATAAGCAAGCAGCCAACTTTTCTCAAATCTACAACATGTTCAGGGAAGTATTTATGTTTTCATCTGAAATTTGAAGGATATCTAAATTTTGCTTAAATTTATTGAAATCCTAATAAGTTTTAAATAAATTTTCGGAGGAATTATATCAGATCATTATACTTCACAACTCTCTTCATAAGAAACATCCGGTAAAATTACTTTCTAATCTGATATTCTGACAGTTAATTAAAATATTAAAGGATTATTTATTTTAAATCAAATTTAGATCGCTCACTTTCTTTTTGAATTGAATACTTTAAGAAATTATTGACTCCACATATGGCTCATTATATATTGCAAATCGCATATCGGAGGCTCTGAAATAAGCATACACCAAATATCTCTGATCTCCTGATATTCTCATTCCCTCCGATCTCCAATGATATTTCCGTCTGATATCGCATCATCCATATCACAACTATTTGTATCGCAATATTCCATCAGAAGCGACTCTTAGCATTTACTGATAAAATTGCTAATGCAATACCTTTGATGTTCTTTTTCACTCATTATCTCGCAAAATGCTATGTAGCATATCACATTTTGCATTTCATATATCCAATAGTTGATTTATTTAAATATTGTGATGACCACGCAATTTTGGACCCGATATAAAATTTAAATCAAGTTCATAAAAATATCGCGTCCATTAAATCGCAATAATGGTAGGGGCTTAGGTTTAAAAAATCCTGATGTCCCGGACCCGATATGAGATTAAATCCATATAATAAAAATATCGAGTCCATTATACATCGACATATCAACACATAATAAGTTTTTTAAATTCTGATGTGAATCAGAAGAGTAAAGGAGCAATGAGGATCGTTCGAGCTAAATGAGATTAACATTGGAGTTTAAATCGCACCCAGCAAGGTTTCGCATATCAGTGATCTTAGTGGTTATTGTTAAGACCTCATCCGGTAAGTTATATTAGTTGCGATGCGATAAAATATAAGGTAAGGAGATCGTGATGTGATGCTATGCATATCACATATCACACGAGATAAGTAATATGTTAAACGTTAAAAGTTGCAACGAGTAGTGTGGAGTTTGCTGCGAATTGCGAAATTGCAAAATCGCAAAAATGTTAAGTTGTGAAATCTGGGGGAAGGTAAGTTATAAAAGGTGGGAAGTGAAACCGTGCGTGATTGGTCACCATTTGTGTGGGCCGTAAAACCAAATTTTTGCGCGTATATTCGGAAATTTTCAGTCACGTTGCATCAGTCATTTATCACATTTTCATTATCACAAGAATAATATCGGTGTTTCATTTTTATTGAATAACTTCAATTTTCTGATATAACTATTCTCCGATATCACATTCACCCCTTCGTGGTTTCCCATCGCACATGCTCATATCGCAACATTGCAATCGCAATAATTATATCGCATCGCTAAACTCAAATGAAACTTTGTCTTAAAGACATTTTAATGTGATAAACTTCGATATTCGACTTTCCACCATTATCTTTTAATTATTATAAAAAAAAAATCAATCGCATATTGGCAAAGATGGAAGTCACAACTTTTAAAGTTATGCAGGATAAAGAATCTCGTGATACAAAAAATTGGCAATGTAATGCACTGATGATTAATTCATATTTTTAATTTTATTTTATTCTGGATTTTTCTCCATACTTATCATATAGAGATTCAAATCATCTTTATATATTGTTACATTATTCGGGATTCTAAATCAATTTCAATACTTTGGGGCTAATATAAATTCAGAATGGAAGAAACAAAAGAATATTCATCATTGCAATTCATAAAGAAGCATATCTTCACCCTCATTTCTGATGAATTCAATTTATTTCTGAACATGAAACATTGATTTCTTTTAGTTTACTTCTTGTTTTACTTTAGATTCAATAAATAATGATTTTGGGTCAATAAGATTTCAATTAATTCAGCTTATTATGCTTTTAATTTTAATTAAAAGAAGAAGTTATCTTTTGTTGGAGAAAATGATACATTTCAGGTCTTCATAAACCTTTCACACATCTACCAAATCAATTTTCGAAGTTCAATTTCTTCTTTGAGATTCTTGAAAGAGAAACAATGATGATCATCACCGAATCAGCTAAATTGGGGAGTTTTCTGAATCTCTAGTTTGTTTCTTTGAGCATTTATTTCATTAGAAAATGGTTAAGATGCTTTTATGCAGGTTTTATCTTGAAGAAGGAAAGTTTGCAGCAAACAGAAACCTTTTCATTTGAGCTGAATTTTACCTCATAACTGTTATTCACCCTCTACATTTTGAAAGCCTCATTTCTTATAACTCTGCAAGATAAAAATTTTAATCTCAACATAGGAATGAACATACATATGCTTATTTTCTTGTATAATCCTTTGTTGAAGAAATTTATATATACAGTCTTTTAGGAGTTTAGCTTTTAAATTTTGTTTTTCTTTTAGTTTTTATTTCTTCATTTTTATTCTCATTCGTTGATCTATTTTCTTAATTTAGTTTAGGAAGTATTTTCCTTTTACTTTCAAATTTGATTTGATTTTGGTGAATTTTCCATGACTTATGTGAAAGGCATTTTTCTTACCTTACAGTTTTTGACACTCATGGGAAATCTTTTACTCTATCCATTTAATTGAATTTCATTTATCATTAAAGGCATATATTTATGGAACCATAAAGCCATCTTGATTTAAATATTTTTATGGAGGAACACACATCCTTTCTAAGTGATTTAGTTTACTTTTTCAGGGAAAGAACTCATTTGAGTTTAATACATTGAATCCCTTCCACCCCTCCACATAAAATCCTTTGGTTGATAGTTCTAGGGAAGTAATTTGGAGTAAACATTATGAAAGTATTATGTCCATTAAACATAAATCTCTATTTTCCATCTCACCTCTTTCACTCAAATACATCGTTAACTAAAAGTTTGCAAATGCGCTTATCAAACGAGTGATTAAAAGAGGAAGCATGGGAAATACAAGTAAACCCGTCAGGGTTATAGATGCTCGCCAACAGCAGGACTAGGCTTGTATGGCATAAAAGAAAACTTCGTCGGGGTATATTTCAAGCTCGTTAGCAGCGAACCGATGTCAGAAACAATCACAAAATGCATACATGCTTTATCAAAAACTCATATCTCTACCTTCTTCTATTTTTCACATGAGGAAAGTTTAAAAACAAATTTCCCCAAATTTGTATTCATCACTTTTACTCGAGTCTGTTTTAAGTACTTATCTTTACAAACTCATATTGTTTAATCTATTTATGTGGGACCTACGAAAATGTTTTACTATTAGACGATTTCGTGATTTCCATTATTGTTAACCTTTGGATAAATTTAAGTTCATTATCTGTAATCAGATATAATTGGTTCTTTTCCTGCATGTCGCCATTGTTGTGGTAAAACACAACCCTCCATTTTTTACTTATATACTTCAAATACTGGGGACCCTTTCTACAAAAATTTTGGCTAAACACCTTTTAGGATTTTCATTAAGTTAATTATCCTACGTTTTTTTGTCATTTTTCATCTTCCTCGGAATTTTGTTTTTTTTGCTTTATTGAATTCGTTTTTTCACAAACTTTCCAACGATACTTGTTTCGCTTCATTTGCTCAACCGATTTGTAAATGGCACTATTTTGAAGTTTAGATAATTTTCTCGCTTGGGTTAAAAATATGTATAAAATGTATGATATTTCAATTTTCGCAATTAAAATAATCTTCATTGTAAATATTAATTTTTAGTTAATTTTTTACTTATTTTTCATTTTTCACAAATGATCTACTAAATGACCCAGCCAAATTATAGAGCATTTAAAAAACACACTTCGAGATTTTGGTCATTTATCATAATTTCATTTTTTTTAAACAAAATGCCAAAATCAAAATTTCATTTTTTTTAAACAAAATGCCAAAATCAAAATTTCATAATGGCAAAGTCGTTGTAGTTCATTTTTTTATATAATTATTAATTACCAAGTGGTTGTAGTTTAGAATTGGAAAATCTCACCCTAAGTGGTCCAAACTTTGTTTCATTTTTTAACTTAACTAAATTCTGGACCTCAATTAAAATATATGAAAAAACATAAAAAATTATCGCATCTGCTTGCTGCGCTTTATCGCAAACATTACACAATGTATATGTTTCAAAAGGTCCGAAAACAATTTTCATGCTAATTGTGATTTGGAGAATATGTGAAGGGTTAAAATATTTTAAAATAATGTTTATATTCTCCTTATGACTCTCGTGATCTCACCCTCCATGTCACCTCACCATACCTCATGCTTAGCTCATGATTCTCTCCTCCCTTATCCCTCCTCTCTCTTTATATTAATACTCACCTCTCCACTCCAGTACTCCTCTCTCTCTCTCACGTGGTGTGCATTTTTTGAATTATTAATTAAAATAATTATATTATATAATATTATAATTAAGATTATATTTTTATTGTAATATTTTTATTATAATTTTAATATAATTTAAATTATAATATTGATATAATATTTTAATATTTCAATTAATTAATAAATTAATTATTAAATTAGTTTAATTATTTTTATTATTAATTTCTTCTAAATTAGATTAATAATATAATTACATTTAATTAGAATTAATTAATTAAAAACCATAATCTAATTTAGGATTAGAATTTAATTTACAAATTCTGATTTTTAGCGAAAGTAACAGAAATTCCAGAATTCTGACAATTTTCATATATAAACTTTGGAAGCTCATAAATGAAGTTTTACTTGGCTAAGTGAGGTCCAGGACGGCTCATTAGAAAGATAAAATCATAAAGAACATTTATAAAGTTGTTTCATTTCCAGATTTGATCATTTATTAGGTCTAAAATTCAGCAGAAGATCAAGCTCCAAATTTTTAAAAACAAAATCAATTTTCTGAGTTTTATTATCTGCATTTAAATTTGCCCGTAGCTTCTTCTAAGAGCATATCCATTTGTCAATGATATCCTTGGCCAATTAGATCATCATAGGCATCAATAGAAAGACTATATTTCATTTTTCAATTATTTATTTAATTAAGTTTTGATTGGATTTGTTTTAATTCCAGATTTGGCATTTTTTATTTAGTTTTTGCATTTTAATTTTGTTTTGATTTCATTTTTGCAGGAAATCAGTTGAAGAGATGAGGAAAAAAATATCTCAATCAATGAGAATGCTCCAGCAATTGATGAATGGAATTCTGAGCAAATAAAATTTGATTGAGCAGATTTCTTCTACAACAGACTTTCTTGTTAAGAATTCTTTTGCAAATATTATAAATAGCAGATAGCAAATGTAGGTGGGAGGAGAGGAATCTCAGATCTAGGGATTATTGAGGTTTTTCTTTTACATTCTGAGTTATGTATAATGAACAGATTTTGCACTATTGTAGCTCTGATTTTGAAAGCAGAAGTTTAGGTAATGTAAAAGATTGTTAGAGATCGGAGCTGGAGAAATGGACTTAATAGATTGGTATTTATAATACTATTATTTTAAATACTAGTTTCATTTTATGATAACAGGAATGTGTCAATTTACTTCCATATTTGTGCACTATTGTCAGTATGAGTAATTTGCCTCAATTTTATGTTATTATTTATCTCTACTCTTATGGGATAAATTTTGATTTCTGAGTAACTATTTACTCAGAAATATGTCTGATAAAACTGATTTATTGAATATTGATATGTTATGAACTATTTTTGTCTATTATTGTTTAATTATTAAAGTTACTGATTAAATGATCAAATATCATTTTGAGAACTACTTCCTCAGTGTTGTTGATTGATTATTTCAATTAATAGGTCTCTAGATAGGATGTGTTTGGTATTCACAATGTCAGTTAATTGAACTATTTCATTAGCTTGATATTCATTTAAAACAAACATATTTAAATCTCAATTATTTAAAATATCTTGCTCTCGGTTGGGATAGATCTATATCTGCCTAATTGAGATAGGATTAAAATAATTCATTTTGCCTGAATCTTAGAATAATTTTGCATATAGATTAAATTCTACATCCCTAAAAAGTCCTCTTCCCAAAGAGGCAAAAATTTAATTGTGGCTTGGCTAAGCCCAAATTAGCTTAAGGATCACTTTCTTGTTTGATTGACAAGAGAAATGATCTGATGTCTCTTTCTCATTGGTAGATAAAATTCATATGTTAAGCCAATGGAGATTCAGAGAAGGTAACTGGACCTAGTTAAACCATTCGGAGCCACCATTCCAAACGGAAAAGGAACTGCTTTAAGGTCTGGACCGGATGGTCATCCCCTATGTTGTTGCAGCGAATTTCTAGGCATCAAAAAACTCCTCAAACTCTCAATATATAAATACATATCAAGAAGAAAAATGTAACAGTACTTATCGATTTAGGTAGTACCCATAATTTGTAAGGTAGCCAAGGAATTGAATTGCTTCCTATACCCAGCGCCAAAGTGTCAAGTGATGGTGGAAAATGGAGGAACTATAAATTTCTATGGAAAGTGCCATAATATCAAGATAACCATGGGGGAATATGTATTGAATAGTCCAATGATTTCCATTCCAATGGATGGTGTTGATGTTGTACTAGGAGTACAATGGTTATCATCTTTGGGGACGGTAGCTTTTAATTTTCAATCATTTTTCTTGAAATTTTTTTCAGAAGGAAAGGAAGTTGAATTAAAGGGTATCGCAGGGGAGTCGAGAAATATAATAATATTTAATGCTATGACAAAGAATAAGAAGAAATAAAAATGAGGCGTCTTAGCACAATTATGCTCACTAGAAGTTCCAACATCAAAATCATCTATTTCTCTAGATCTCCAAAAAGTATTGGACAATCATTCCAAGTTGTTTGAAACTCCCAAAGGCCTCCCACCTATTCTTGATCATGACCATGCTATTCATTTGATTCCAGGAAGTGTTCCTCCAAACATCAGGCCTTAGACATATCCTTATGTCCAAAAGAGTGAAATTGAACGTATGATTGAAGAAATGCTGGAGGTTGGTATAATTCAACCTAGTCATGTAGAAATTATACAAACATGTGTATATCAATGGATTCAATCTGATCTAACAATGTACTAAAGATAGATATTGAATCCTTCTACAAATCAATTTCGAAAATTAAACACAATCACCAATCACATTAAGTAAAGAAATAATCAAATCAAACCACAACACAGATAATTTCCCGGGGAAATATTACTGCTCAAAACGCCTATATCATATATTATATATTCCACAAGGAATCATGAAACAATTACAATGCACTCTTCTCACAAGAGTCTCCTACAATTTGCCTATTGTCTCACACTGCTCCAGATAAAATCGGGCCAACACTTAGCCAATTCTCAACCTGTCTTCAGCCTGCCTTGCTCATGCAATTCATGAGGAATGTAATCCCTATTCATTAGGAATTTTAGCCTTTCTCAACTGCAGTGAGTATCATGGGCATCCTGTGGTTTTTTAACTACATCTGGGCAGTTTGCTAATGTCACAATTGATAGTTAACTTTCCTTTAACCTCTGCCTCATCTGGGTCTTCACTGGAACTGACATGCAAGCATCTATTAATAGTAAATCATCAGTTGCATGGCATATCACTGATTGTGAATTAAATATGATTTGATTCACTTAATCTCTCACTAGTGCAACAAACAGTTACAACTAGTTCAACTGACTTTAACTCACCTAACTGAGTTAATTGATTACTCATGCATTAAACTCATGCACTTAACTGCAACTTGAACTCTAAAACACATAGAATCACTCCACATGCCTCACCAACTACCCTCAACTCTAAATTCATGAGCTAACTGATTTTATCACACTCAGTAAACTATTACAAGTGATTATGAGATAAGATTACATTTTATTGACCAATTTAATTAAGGGATAATTAAATTTGACACATGTCCAATTTATTAAATAAATTGAATTTCACACTAATGTATCGCTAGGACCCATCACTACATGACCTGTGGTCCCACACTAGTTTAGGTGTTGTCATGTTGCATTTGGAGCCAATTTCACGGTTTCTTGTTGCAAACTTCAACAAGTCAAAGTTCTTTTTCTGCTCCAGTAGTATTAGTGCACAAGAAGGATGGATCATGGCGCGTGTGTCCAAATTATAGGGAGCTCAATAATCTCACTATTAAAGATAATTTTCCCATTTCTGTGATTATTGAATTATTAGATGAATTACATGGAGAAAATTATTTCACCAAGTTGGATCTTCGTTCAGGATATCATCAAATTAGAATGAAGATTGAAGACATTCCGAAAATAGCATTTCGAACTCATGAGGGTCATTATGAATTTTTGGTAATGCCTTTTGGCCTTACCAATGCACCTTCTACATTTCAAGGGTTGATGAATTCCATTTTCAAACCCTTCCTTAGAAAATTTGTGTTAGTATTTTTCGATGATATACTAATCTACATCAGGTCTTGGAAGGATCATGTTCAACATGTTGACATGGTGCTCAAACAATTGGAGAAGAAACAATTATTTGCAAAAACCTCCAAATGTTTCTTTGGAGTACAAGAGGTGGAATATCTGGGCCATATTGTATCTCAAGAGGGTGTTAAGGTAGACCCTAACAAAATTAAATCCATTAACGAATAAAAAGTCCCCACAACCATAAAGCAATTGCAAGGATTTCTCGGGTTAACAGGGTATTATTACAAGTTTGTTAAGAATTATGGGAGAATCGCAGCACCTCTAACAAAAATATTGAAGAAAGATGAATATTCATGGACTCCTGAAGCAACTAAGGCCTTTGAACATCTTAAAGAGGCAATGTTCCAAGCATCGGTCTTAGCTACGCCAGACTTTACAAAAACCTTTATTGCAGAATGTGATGCCTCAGGAAATGGAATTGGTGTTGTTTTAATGCAAGAAGGAAGACCCATTGATTTTTAAAGTCGTCAAATCAAAGGAAATTATTTACATAAAGCTATTTATGAGAAGGAAATGTTGGTGATACTACATGAACTAAAGAAATGGTGAACTTACCTAATGGGAAGACACTTCAAGGTAAAAACTGGTCATGATAGTCTTAAATACTTTTTGGAACAAAGACTATCTTCAGAAGAGCACCAAAAATGGGTCACAAAGATGTTGGGTTATGACTTTGAAATCATCTACAAAAAGGGAATATGTTGTTGCATATGCACTCTCAAGAAAGGCTGAGGATGTGGAAGCATTGCTTTGTGCCATTTCTACTATCCAACCCGATTAGATAACCGAAACGATGGAGGAATGGAAGTATGACGAAGAATTATGTAAACTCATTCAAAATTTTCAGCAAGATCCCAGTACATTTAATATGTTTAGTTCGAAAAATGATTCCTTATGGTACAAAGATCGCTTATATCTTTGTAAGAATTCCCAACTAAAACAAAAGATTATTTTGGAATTGCACACCTCTCCCTTAGGAGAACACTCAGGATTTTTAAAGACTTACCACAGGGTGAAGAAAGTATTTTTTTGGGATGGCCTTAAATCTGATATTCAAAATTTTGTGGCGGAATGTTTGGTTTGCAAGCAAAATAAAGTTGAGGCAATTAAGACCTCGATTCTACTACAACCTTTATCCATTCCAAATCAACGTTGGGAGGAGGTTTCAATGGATTTTAACACAGTTTTTCCTAAGTCCGAAGGAAAGAGTGTCATCATTGTGGTAGTTGATAGACTTACCAAGTATGCACACTTTTCTGCATTATCTCATCCATTTAAAGCGAGTACAGTTGCTACTACATTTATGGAAACAATTAAAAAGCTACATGGAAACCCAAAGATTATTGTAAGCGATAGATATCCCATTTTCACTGGAAATTTTTGGATGGAATTATTTTCTTGTTTGGGTACCCAACTTGCTCATAGCTCATCTTATCATCCTCAATCTGATGGGAAAACTAAGATAGTGAACAAATGTTTGGAATGATATCTTCGTTGCTTTGTATCTGACAAACAAACACAATTGGTCAATTGGTTACCTCTGGTTGAATGGTGGTATAACACTTCCTTCCACACTACAGCAAAAATGTCCCCAATTATGGCACTTCATGGATATCATCTATCGTCCATCACATCATCTTTAAGAGGAAATTATAGGGTTCAAGCAGTGGAAGATCACATCGATCATCAACAACAAGTTCTCCAACTCTTAAAGGATAACCTAAATTTGGCACAAAATCGAATGAAACAACAGACATATCAACATCGCAGTGAGAGAAGTTTTGATGTCGACGACTAGGTATTTTTACGGCTACAACCATACAAAAAAATGTCCCTTAGTCAAGCTAAGAAGGATAATAAATTATCGCCAAAGTACTATGGTCCTTACAAGGTGTTGCAAAGTATTGGTACTATGGCATACAAATTGGAGCTTCCTGCATCTTCTCGAGTGCACCTAGTTTTCCATGTATCATGCTTAAAGAAGGTTATAGGTGACAAACTTTTGGTTCAAACAATATTACCAAAATTTTATGAGAAAGGAAAAATCATATTGTAACCTAAAGCAATCATGGAAATAAGAACTCAACAACTACAAAATCGATCAATTTCAGAGTATCTCATCAAGTGGAAGAACTTACCCACTGAAGATTCCACATGGGAGGATAAGAATTTTATATAGAAGCATCCAGAACTTCTCAAGCGTTGAGGAAAACATTTTTTTGAAGGGGAGGGGCATGTTAGGGCCCTATATTAATAGTGTAGTCCCTTATTGTTGTTAGTGTAGCCCCCTTATTGTTTTTGTTGTACCCATGTAGTCCCCATTTCATTATTATTGTGCCCCATAATAGCCCACTATTATTATTGTTGTGCCCTTACATTATTATTTTTAGGTCGGCTAGTATTATTTTGTGACCCCATGGACTCCTATATATAGAAAGGAGACTTTGTCATTTGTTTCATCCAAGAATTGTTGATTTATGTAATGTAAAGGAGGTTTTCCCCTTGAAGTGGTTGATTTCTAAGGCGTTGATCTCTCTTTTCTTCTATATTGGGAGCTGGTTTCATAACACCATTTCATATTTCCATTGATGCATTTGACACTGCATAAGGGGCATCATTAGGTCAAAAATAGGATCTTAAAACCTATGTTATTTACCTGATTAGTAAACGTTTAACCCTACTGAGTTAAATTATATTGCTACTAAGAAATAAATGTTTACAGTTGTGCATGCAATTTCGACACTATGTCACATGTTATCAAGTCTTTATCCACACCAAACACTTTTCTATTAAGTATTTGATAATTAAACCTATCACTAATGGCGTAGTTACAAAATGATTTTTACTATTGCAAGAATTAAATATTACTATAATTGGTTGTCCCATAAGGGAAAACTAGGTAGCATAATTTATATCCCCCTTGAACAACCCTTATGATACAGTTCCATTATTTAATGATTTTCCAGATGAACATTTATGTGCTATATCAATTAAAACATTGTGGTTGTAACACCCCTCGTGAAAAACTAATGTAATAAAGTTAAAATAATTACCACGGTTGATGGGATACGTATACCATGATGAATGTTGGGCAAAACATCCTAGGGGGTCTTTATTTGGTCTATTGTGGCTAAGGAAATTAGCAAAGGTTGTGGCTAAGGCATGAAAGAGGAAAAAAAAATATTTTTGGCACGTTTATTTATGAAAATAATGTAAATTAGGAGAAAAGGGAGGTAAAAGGTCACAATCTTCATGTGAGGATTAAATTGAAGGAAAATAATGGCAAATGAAGAAATGGAGGCCTATTCTATAAAAAGGATTTTGAGGATCAACTGGTAACCTTTTGTCAGTGCATTTTTTGGAGATCCCTCATACTCTTGGGTACTTTGAGTTTTCTTAGAGAACTCTTGGAGAGTGTGGATACTTGGTGATTTGGAGCAAGAAGGAAAAGGAAGAGAAAAAAAGCGTAGGTGGACATCAGGATCAACATCTACAACGAGATTTGATTGCAGATACCGAGTTGCATATATGCTTTCCTCATTGGTTTTGGCATGTATTGTGTATGCATGTGGATTTCCTAGCCTTTCCATTTCCTCAACAACCATGGTATTGTGGGTTTATTTCCATTGATTGTTTTCCGGTTGATTCTCATGATTTCGTTAGCTGTTGGGTTGAGTTATTAGTTCCTGGAGCCTTGGTTGGACAAAATCTCTCGAGCTCGACAGACAGTTGTTGGGTTGAGTTACTATTCCTGGAGCCTTGGTTGGAAAAATGATCTGGAGCCCAGGAACAGCTCGGGTTGAGTTACTAGTCCTAGAGCCTTAGTTGGAACAAACACTTTGGAGCCTTGGAGCATCTTCGATAAAGACCAATCTGTGACAGTTGTGATGTCTAACTGTGAGTTGGAATCATTGGTTGAGGGTTGAGGTAGTTTGGCCTCTAGAAGCCCTAGATTAATTTTGATTGATTTGTTTGATTAAGTCCCACATTTATGTTGGGAATATGGCATAGGGGTGATTGGCTGAAGTGAGACTTCGCTCAGCCAATCTATGGTTGGGTTGAACGTGGGAGTCCCATCTTCGGTTGGTTTTTACACTCAGTAATGAAGATCTCATTTCTCTGGTATTCAGTATGAAAATACGAGGTTATGTACGGATCATATTGCTATTGTATCCATTGTACTTATGTTATTAATATGATGGTTATGAGAATGTATTCTATTAGTGATGATGTATGGATCTATTCATGTTTTTTCTTGTAAACGAATATCCCATATATCTATGGTAAAATTGGTTGTATGATAGCTTATGATGTAGGGGAGAAATGATTCTTAGCGATTCTTAGATAATAAAGAGACCCATTTGTTTAAATATATTTTTTATACCAGTAGACTCTATGTTTGTGACATGTTTGACGAAATACCTGTCATGGCTGGTGTTGTGGAGGTAAATCCCCTCTGTGGACAGAGGCGATCCCACTAGCCCTAGATTGGGTCTAGCAACAATCGAATCACGCAATGACGTTGGTTCCTAGTTATAAGAAAGATAAAGATCGCGATAAGTAGCCCACCTTAAATCCCATGTGGTTGCTGTCGAGAAAGAAGTGGCGCTCCTCGTCTCTGGCCTGACAGATCACAATCCTTCTGTTTGACACGCCTGGATACCTGTACACATGTAGATAAATGACGACATGCAACGTAATATTCAAAGCATATAACTATATATCAGTTAGAGAAGATATAATTCGTTGCATTAAATAAAAGATTAGACACACGAATGGAACCAAAATCAAAGTCGCTTATATTATAGATGACAAAAAGGGAGATTACAACCAAATGCTCTGATGTTATGATCTTCCTTCGGCAGGGCTTGCAGCGGAGCACGCCTCAAAAAAGCTCGTCAGGGATTTGACAGAACTCTCTCTCTCACAGGGTTATCCTCGGCTCTGCTCTTGATCGTCACTAAAGTATCATTTCCTTCCCAAAAGTTCAGCTAGCTTTCAAATGGAGAGGGCAAGATTTTATATATGGATGAAGGGAAGTTGGGATCCCTATAATCATGGGATAGGTCCTATCTCTTAGGAAGGTTCCATGAGAGATGGAAAACCACTTCCTATACATGGAGATCCAGAGCCAAACCACTCAACTTATTTTGATGATTCATTCTGGAGTTTGTTAGAATCAAACTTCCGCCACTTCTTTTTTAAAAATGTTCCTTAATAGGCTTGGTGCGATTGAAACACAGGTACAGAGTGCCAACTGGCGCGCCCTCTAGTGTGGATTTCCCCCATTGGTGCGAGGGATGAACTGGCTAGTCGCGCCAAGGCTAAAACATCTGTTTTTAGGGTTTTTCAGAGGAAATGTTCTTCAGGAGAATGTTTTTCCTTATGCAGGAGGATGCCATGAAGGTGTTTTCAGGACATTTTACTATTCACGGGTCACGGGAATAATCCTCCAATGTACGGGACGAGGGATTTCAGGGACGGTGACAAAATGTTGTGTAATAGATGCCCCCTAAAGCATGAGGTCCGAGAGAGAGGTAGGGGTGAAATGCTTTATGAGAACGCACCCAACTAAAAACACTACCGTTGGAAGACCTATAAATACAAATACAACTGATATCTCTGATACATGATATGTGGTATGGGCGCAGCCATCCATGATAGAGTGTACAATAACCGGGATCCAAGGTATGGACACAGCCATCCAGCAAAGAAGGATCAACAAGTAGACTCGGGTATGGTTGCAACCATCCAATCAAATGAGCCATGTAATAAATCATGATAATCCACAAAGAATTCGCAACCTGGATTTTATCAGACAAGACCCAGGGTCTTACACTCCATCTCGACCCGAATAGAGTACAAGTCTGAGCATGCGAATAAGTGAGTTGAAGTCGAACATGCAAGAACATTGTCTGATTACCAGCCAATAATGAAAGTCATTAACAGACACGAGAGAAACCACCAATAATGACGATGGCTCTTAAGGTACAAGAGGTACAATCCACGGAATGTGAACAGTGAACTGGCGTCGAACACTCGCAGAATCATTCGATCGAAGGCCAATAATGAAAACCTTGCATCGAATATGAAGAACCTTCCATTAAGGCATGCAAGCTCCAAGGTACCTGGAAGGAGTCTCTAGATTAGCTTCCTAGATAATGAACTGAAGTCGACAGGAAGTGACCTTGATCGAAGGTGGGCCATAGTGTTTCCCACATCATTGACACGAGACAAAGGAACATGATGTTTGTGAATCGAGATCAATAGAGAATCACAGGGAGGTTGAAAACTGCAAAGGCCAACTTCTCTTGAACATATTGGTGGCACGACACTGGATTTGGAAGTATTTGACATCAAGGGATCTGAGGTCATGGTGACGTGGCAAAGAGCAGATGAGCGATCAAAAGATATTACCCAAACCCATGGAGGCAAGAAGATAACGAGATGAGATGTCCCCAGCCCAACAAGAATGCAAACAAGTGCCATGTTCAAGAGCGACATACTGCCGACACGACTATGATACTAGTTCCATTTTCCCCCACCATTTCTGGCGAGTACCTCTTTATTTTTACACAAGCTTGAAGAGGATACCATATGCTTGTCATATAAGTTTGTCCTTCGGACAAATCCAACCTAGTACATTTTACGAGCCCTAGGAAGGAGGAACTCGAGTAACGTCATAACGACGGAGTCCGATGTCATCAATTTTAACGAATCAGACAAAGGGAGAACTCGGCATATTTTCATATTTAGACAGTTTGAAAAGATAGCGGAAAAGAAAACTCCAGCAGTCCCTTTTCGTAAATAGTCTCACAGATCCGAAAAGGTAGAAAACTATGTTTGAGAGAACCTCTTACTCACGATCAGCTAAGGTATTCCTTTTTCGTAAATAATCTATCCCAACCCGAAAAAGGGTTAAACCTATACTGGGTAGATATCGTTTCGCAGCCATTTAACGAGTTCAAAATGATAAGAGTCTCGGCAATATTTTCAATTTTCGAGAGTCGGAAAAGAGCTGAAAGATGACACATCCTAGAGGAACAAGTGGTATTAAGGGTAGCTACTGGTTCCGATAATGGTGGAACTGCTTAGAACAAGATAAAGGTCAAGAGGTTGGCTAACAAGACCACTCATTGCAGCGATTCCTCAGGAATGGGTAAAACAACCAAGTGAAGGCATATGATCAGCCAAGCAGATAGTGACGATGGAGTGAGAAAACCAAGGCTCATCTAGCAAAAACAGGCTGATAAAATGGCAATCACAAGAGGTAAAATGGGAATGGTTTCATTTTTACACAAGCTTGAAATCAGGAACTCTACTTGAAGTTGGTTTCATTTTTACACAAGCTTGAAACAAAGATAAACTATGCTTGAAACTGATTTCATTTGTACACAAGCTTGAAATGGAAACAAACTATGCTTGAAAAAAGTAAGCACGCCCCCAGCATGGTGACTCAATTCGAGGAACATGCCCCCCAAGCTTCAATCCATATGAAAGGCAGATGGAGTGAATGTTCAAATTACGAGATTAAGAAAAAGACTCGACTGGGATTTTACGAGATCTCATCAAAGACTCGAATTGAACGGGAACGTGTTTCATCGTTTTAACAAGGTTGACACATTAAAAGAACTATCCTCACAAGATCTTGTTTCATTTTTTAACGAGGTTGATACAAAAGACAAACTATCCTCGGAACACGTTGTTTCACTTTTTAACGAGCTTGACACAAGAAAACAAACTATGCTCCAGACACCTTGTTTCATTTTTTAACGAGCTTGATACAAGAAAATAAACTATGCTTCGACGAGCTTGTTTCATTTTTTAAGGAGCTTGACACAAGAAAACGAACTCTGCTCCGACGAGCTTGTTTCATTTTTTAAGGAGCTTGACACAAGAAAACGAACTCTACTCCAGACACCTTATTTCATTTTTTAACGAGCTTGACACAAGAAAACGAACTCTGCTCTGAACACCTTGTTTCATTTTTTAACGAGCTTGACACAAGAAAACGAACTCTGCTCCAACGAGCTTGTTTAATGTTTTAAGGAGCTTGACACAAGAAAATGAACTCTGCTCCGACGAGCTTGTTTCATTTTTAAGGAGCTTGACACAAGAAAACGAACTCTGCTCCGACGAGCTTGTTTCATTTTTTAAGGAGCTTGACACAAGAAAACGAACTCTGCTCCAAACACCTTGTTTCATTTTTTAACGAGCTTGACACAAGAAAACTAAATCTGCTCCGGACACCTTGTTTCATTTTTTAACGAGCTTGACACAAGAAAACGAACTCTGCTCCGACGAGCTTTTTTCATTTTTTAAGGAGCTTGACACAAGAAATCGAACTCTGCTCTGACGACCTTTCATCATGATGAATAATAAGTCATGGCTTCCAAGAGTTCCACACTGGATGGGAGAAAAAAATCTTGGAAATCAGGACCCAATGCCCCCATCACCTGATGCACAACGGCACTATCACTGAATGCGGGCATGGGACAGGTAGCCACATAATTAACTTGCGGCGGGGAATATACAACCGGCGGATAAAGACCCAGAAGGGATGATGGTGGACCAGATGTCATTTTAGGACCAAAGAATAAAAGTTGATCAATGGTCACGATCTGACCTTTGTGTGGAAAACACATCACACGAAAGAGGGAAGAGACAAGAGAACCCATGACATAAGTATAGTCACGCCCCAAGAGTAAATTGAAATCCAAGGGGCCTGGAACAACCATCATGTCCATATGGATGGTTTTCCCTCCCAAAGTAACAGGCAACTTCAGAAGGATCCCTAACGATTGACTGGTTCCTCTGTTAAAAGCCAATAGATTCTGCGTAACAGGCATAAGCGGTGGAGAACCAAAAGCCTGCCAAGTAGTGGAAGACAAAAAACTAACATACACGCCTTCATCTATAATGGTGTTGGGTACGACCAGATTAAAGGTATTTATTGTTATCTTAAAAGGCACATAATACGGAAGGCGGTATACTGAAAGTCGACTCTAATCGAAGGAAGCGACCAAACTACTTGGAGGGGGAACCATCGAAATGAGATGGTCTTCCCCTGGTGTTATAGGAGAAGAAGGAGCATCCTCCGCCACCTCCATCATGGAGGCGGAAGAAGTATCCTCTGGGACCTCCATCATGGGAGGCGGAGGAGTAGCTTCCAAAGGTACAGGGATGGGAGAATCTTTCTCCAAGTCCAAGGAATCTGAAGAAACAAGAAGAACACGAGGGATGTGAGATCCACTCTCAACGGAAAAGACCTGGTGCACCGTAGACGGGGCTAGCTCAATCAATCCCACGACCAATGCTTGTTCAAGGATGGATTCATGACGGTGAATTTTCGGGGGAGCGGGATCAAGCAAGGATGACTCTTGACTGATTATTGAATCAACTAGTGAAGGACTCGAAGAAAGTTCTTTGTAACCAGCCGGAAGGCACGGTGCAGAAACAGTCAAGTTGTCCAAAACTCTCTTGGCTTCATCCATATATGGACAAAGGTGAATTGCATGGTGCTCTTCACACAACTTACAGGGATTGGCAAGCTTACCCTGCTTCTTAGGAGCTTTACCAGCACTAGTTGAAGACATGCCCTCGACCTGACTCTCAGAAGCCAAAGTCAACGGCGGACGACCATTGGACCATACTTCGAGCACCTTGGGAATTCCAGGGAAATATCGAAGAATATGGTTTCCCTGGCACAACATGCAAGGGAACTTAACTTTCAGCGGAGGGTTGGAAGGTTCATCGAGAGCAGGTGTTTTAGAAGCAAAAACTTTAGAATTAGCCTCTCGCTTATCTGACTTCTTCTTCTTAGTCTTCTTCTTCTTCTTCTTAGCCACCTGGGTACTAGAATCCAAACTTTCACCAGGCGAAGTAGAAGATGAGGATGAAGAAACAGGCGAAAAGGGGAGAGGTCCACCTTCGAATCAACATGGCGTTGCTCAGGCGGAGGAGTGGATGGTATGGTAGCTGGAACACTTGAGACCACAGAGGTTGAAAACAACCAAACAGGCAACCCAACAGTTAACCCAGGGAGCGATAATGTGGCCATATAAGGAGCACCAATGTTTCCTAAAGCAAAAAGGACTAGGACTCCCTTCAGAGGGGACTCCTTGATTGGAAAACTCCGGAAAATTTTCCATCGAAAACGACCTTGAAATAAAACACTAAGGACAAAAATTCTAACCGGGAATATTTCGTGGGTGATTAATTTTTAAGACACTGAAACCAGACTCTACTGTTTCATATTTTAAGAGTCGAGAAACAAGCAAAAGGTGACTCTATCGCTTTCAGGTTGGACACGAGATTGAAAGGACAAGAGATCGATGATATTTTCAGTTAAAACAGTCAGTAAAGATCAAAGTGACTGCTCTTGTAATCTAGGTAAATGGGTGTACCAGATATCCGTGAACTGCCATGTACACCTTGGTAAAAATGAAAAATAAATCAACCAAGGACTTAACGTATGTGCAGGTAATCTCCCCAAATGTTTTGTCCGGTGTATCACAGGTAAAAGGCGACAGACTTGGCTTCCTATGGGTAAAGGATTGCAACCTAATGGGGTCTCCCTTTATATACTCGACAGTACGGGGAGCACAAGTCCATACTAGCGTTGTCTGTAGCCAGATGGCGAGCGACATCTGCTAGGCTTAAAGACGCCGGAACACGTCTCTACCTTAGACTACTAGATGTTTCGTTAATGTTTCAATGTTGCCTTAGGTTAAATCAGTAAATTTTAAAGTTGATCTTCAATTTACGTTTCAATTTCAAGGCCCTATTGAATGTCGAATCTCATAAAATATCTAGATGCAAACTACATGCCACAAAATGTCATTTTGTTCAGTGAAGAGCTATCTATGTGAGGGTTGAGAGCTTTCAAATGACAACAAAACGAACACACAAAAACATCCACGACTGTTTCCAATGCAAGCTAATGAAACTAGAAAACTTCTCTCTAGAGTTATATAACACTAGTAATGCGAAAGAGCTTTCAATTTTCACTATGCCAATCAAAATGCAAAAAAAAATGTTTTTGTATTTTTCAATATATTAGAGCATATGCACTAAATGAATGAAAAATTAATGAAAACACCAATTCGAGAAATGAAAGAGACAGAGTTTAAATAAACAAGTTCACTCAATTCAAATGCACACAATCAAGACTCAAACCGATGACGAAGTCCCTCAAAGCAAAGAAGAATCTCGAAAGAGTCTCAAACAAACCGTGTGATCTAGGCTTGGAGCAACACAAAGCGAAATTCAATGAAAGAGAAGGAAATCACTCAATAAACGCAGTGATTCAATGGGACTGAACAAGACAAATGTATAGAAGCAAAGACAAAATGGACCGGGCAAGCAAGGACCCAAAACTCCCACGGGAGGCTCAGCACACTGAAGCACCTAGAAGCCCTAGGGATAAAATTAAAAACTGACAGTAAAGGGCAAACAACCAGAGGAAAAGGGCCAAACACATTCAAAAATGACTTCAAGGCACTCAATCAATCAAGAAAATGACACCGGGACCAAAGCTCAATATCAGAGAGGCCAAAAGCAAGCAAACCCTAACACCAAGTAGAGTTGGCACGCCTGTTTGGCTGTAATCTGCGCCAAAAAGGCATTTGTGTGGGGGCCTAACTAGCAACAAGCGCCAGTTGGCGCGACTGTCAAGGGAAAAACTGCGCCGATCGAGTTTACCCTAGAAAAATGATGAAAATGGACAAACAGAGACTGGATCTGGTCTTCTGGGGGCTGAACAGGGGTTAAACACCAAGGAAGGTGAACCAGAAAATCATACTAATCAATCAACAAGCCAAAAAACAACCCAATGGAAGAAGGAAAAACTCCCATTGATCCCCAGTGGAGTCGCCAATTTTTTGTGGAGGTAAATCCCCTCTGTAGACAAAGGCAATCCCACTAGCCCTAGTTTGGGTCTAGCAACATTCGAATCATGCAATGACGTTGGTTCCTAGTTATAAGAAAGACAAATATCGCGATAAGTACCCTACCTTAAATCCCACGCTGTTGTTGTCGAGAAAGAAGCGACACTCCTTGTCTCTAGCCTAACAGATCACAATCCTTCCGTTTGACACACCTGGATACCTATACATATGCAGAGAAATGAAAATATACAACGTAATATTCAAAGCATATAACTATATATCATTCAGAGAAGATATAATTCGTTGCATTACATAAAAGAGTAGACACATGAATGGAACCAAAATCAGAGTCGCTTATATTATAGATGAAAAAAATGGAGATTACAACCAAATGCTCTGACGCTATGATCTTCATTCGGCGGGGCTTGCAGCGGAGCACGTCTCAACAAAGCTCGTTGGGGATTTGACAGAACTCTCTCTCTCTCATAGAGTTCTCCTCGGCTCTGCTCTTGATCGTCACTAAGCTATCATTTCCTTCCCAAAAGTTCAGCTAGCTTGCAAATGGAGAGGGCAAGCTTTTATAGATGGAGGAAGGGAAGTTGGGATCCCTATAGTCATGGGATAGGTCCTATCTCTTAGGAAGGTTCCATGAGAGATGGAAAACCACTTCCTATACATGGAGATCCGAAGCCAAACCACTCAACTTCTTTTGATGATTCATTCTGGAGTTTGATAGAATCAAACTTCCGCCACTTATTTTTTAAAAATCATTCCTTAATAGGCTTGGCGCGAGTGAAACACAGGGACAGAGCACCAACTGGCGCACCCTCTAGTGTGGATTTCCCCCATTGGCGCGAGGGATGAACTGGCTAGTCGTGCCAAGAATAAAACATCTATTTTTAGGGTTTTTCAAAGGAAATGTTCTTCAGGAGAATGTTTTTCCTTATGCAGGAGGATGCCATGAAGGTGTTTTTAGGACATTTTACTGTTCACAGGTCACGGGAATAGTCCTCCAATGTACAGGACGAGGGATTGGAGGGATGGTGACTAAATGTTGTGCAACAGCTGGGTGGGTTCAGATCAGTTCCTGTTTATGCGATTACTTTCATATGTTTGTTTTAATGTTATTTACCCTCTCCTGAAGTTACAAAAAGTTCCAGGCAATGACCTGGGCTTAGCGACTGAAAATGTGGCACAAATCCTAGAGCTACAGGCGGAAAATTTATTGTTTGGGCCTTAGCCACTACCTTGACAAGGCTAGCCCACGGCTATAGACCCTGTAGCCACTCCCTTTCCCTTACAAGCCTGCAAATAAGCCTCAAAGGGGTTAAAAATCAGTCCCCCCTTAGGGAACATGGCACTGGAACATGGCAGTGTAAGGTGTGTTTTTGGTGTTTTCGTCGGTTCCACCTCCTTAAGGTCATTTAGGCAATTGAATATCATATTAGCAGCCTCTCGTCACACGTTTACCCTGGTTGGTCGTTTACTTGAGTAGATGTGGGAAGAGGGTGTTACAGAGTGGTATCAGAGCATGATCATGTTGTCCTTGGGTTGTGTGTGTTGATCGTGTGTTCATGTCAATTGCATATGTGTTCCTAAAGCTTATGTGTGCTTGTTTCATTTGCATGGTGTTGATCATGGTTGCATATGCATTTTTTATACATATCAGTGGCCTGTTCCCATTCTCTTTGGTTCATATATGATACCATAGAGTGGTATCAAAGCATGGTTCAAATTTCAGACTTGATGGGTGGTGTGTTGGTCATAATTTTATATTGATTGCTTATGTGTTTTCATACCTATGTTGTATGTGTTTGCTGCGCTCGTGTTGTATTGGCCATGTTGGCAATGATGTTTCCATGGATGTGATTGTGGTGTCGTTATCAACATGTTGTCATGGTTGTATGATTGATTGCGTGTTATTATTGTTTATGTATTGTGCATACACTCTTGTTTACATTGGGCTACATATTGTATGTGCATCGCTTATGCATGTTAGGTCATGTTTTCGTCATTCTTGTGTAGTGTCCGTGTATGCTTGCTTGAGTGATGTTATCTGTTGAACGTGCATTAGTCGTTCATGATGGGTTAGATGTTTATTATGTTGTGTTTTGTTCATGCTTGTGGTTGTGTGTGGTCAAGCTTGCATTGGGGTGCATTTGGTATTCATATGCATGGATTATGGGACCCCAACTAGAATCGTAATTATGTGCTAATATACCATGTGTTACGATTTGTTGGCGAACAAACAAGTCTCGCAGGCAAGACCCAGGTTCAGAGATTGGGGCCAACAAGGGGATCCGCTATAGTCTAGAACCACGCCGGCATTGTCACCCTACTCCAGAGAGCAAAGAGTCTCACCCGAGGCGTGTCGCGACCACATGCAGAAGGGGAATAGATCGATGGTGGTGCAAGGATCCGCAACTCGTGATTAATATAGGATTGATTGCATAATTATCATCATATACACAAGAACATTCAGACGATTGAACAGATACTAAGCAAATAAAAGTTTAAGACATCACAGACATTATGCATGCATGTAACTCATATAATAAGACAAAAACTTGAAAGTATATTGATAACTTTCAGCCAAATCCACAGTTACATCGCTTCCACAGGAAGATCTTACAATTCTATTACAGACGTTCCTAGGACAGAAAGATAGATAAGAGAGGCCTAGGAACTACAAATATATCATGCTTGGAATATACCTCTCCTGCAGCATCCGCTCGATCCTCTTCAATCGCTCTGCATTCGTCTCCCTTCTTTCGGCCGGGTGACGGCTATTTATTCACCCGCCATCACAACCGCTAGTTCCTCTTGTGTTCTTCTTCAGCTGCTTTCGGCTTCTCTCTTATTGTCTATGAGTTCTACTCTCTATCTTCTATTGTATCTTCTCTTTGTCTGCTCTTATGCATCTGCTTTATTCAGTTATCTCCTGTTCCCCCGCAACCTCGGTAGCTCCTCTACTCACTATAGTTACGGCTTGGTTGCGACTGCCATGTGTCGATCCGCAACCCAAAAATCTACTCTTTATTCAAAATTCAAAACAAGGGCCCTAACAGGCCCCGACCACAGTTTCTTGACTCGTCCCGAGTTAATCACAAATCACTGTCTCTATTTCCATCGCCCCACCGGACCCCGTGCCTTGTTCTTGTTGTGCACCTTCAGTCTGCTGCCCAAACAAGGGCCCCAACTCCGGGACCTTGTTGAACGCTAAAGCCTTAAGCTCATTGAAGGTCTTCACAGCTTGCTGCCACCCCTGTAACAATGCATATATTTCTGCGTCGATCTTGGTGAGATTTGCCTCCCCGACGTGCGCCGGTACAGTCCCAAACACCGTGCCAATTTGGGTTTCGGCCTCGGCAGCTAACTGTTGCATGGTCTTGGCGCTGAGTTGGAGGGGCTGGCGGAGCTCTCGAATTGCTTGTTTGGCCATTTCTGAGCTGGCCTCTGTTTGCTGGATCTGGACCTCCAGAGCATCCGCCTGAGCGTATAACTGGTCTTACTGCGAAGGTTTCGTGGCACCTTGAATTTCTTTGGAAAGTTCTTGCAGCTGCGCTGAAATGGGCTGCATCTTGACCGTAAGTGTCGTCGAGCATTCTTGGAGACCTTTCAGGAGGTCATAAGCATCGTGCGCTGCAGAGTTGAGAGTTTCCTGCATCTGGGTGACCTGGCCCTGTTTATCTGCAATTTGTGTTGTATAAACTGCCTCTCGATCGGGCAGCGCTGGCCGCGCTACTAACGCTACTTGAAGCTCTGCATTTTCCTTGTGGAGGTCAGTGAATGCTACTTTGAGGTGGAGGGCCCGCTCTAAGATATCTGTCTCTGGTACATCTACAACCATCCAAGTGTAGTGAGCCTCTACGGCTGGCCATAGTCCTGTAAACACCCTGGCCATTTCATTTATCTAACCCTGTAGCTTCCTGTGTGCGGCTGTGAGCTGTTCGCACTGTTCAGTAAGCGCAGTGATCTACTGTTGTTGCTCTTCGCACCTTTGTTGCAGTTCGGAATGGAGCTTTTTCGCCTGCTGGGCCGCCCTCTGAATGAAGCGGTACAGCTGAGCCGTACCCCATATCTCCAAGTGGGCTACTCACGAAGTACTTTGATCCGGACTCCGTTCCTGTAGGGGTTGCCCACTGGCAACTGATCGGGTGGAGTGCTCTCGAGGGGACGGCGGCGGGGTTTTCATGAGGTGTTGAGTCGGCCATATTCAGGTCTAGCCACTCCTCCTATTCTGTGTGGGTGGTCTGTGGAAATATAGTAGGCTCAAGATATGCCTCAGCCGTGTCGGCAACAATGTGCACCATCTGTGTAATTATATCAGAGAAAGAGACTTGGGGTTCCCCAGCGGGGTCGACCGGTGGTACCACTGCTGCAATACTTGAGTCAACCTCGGCCCCGTGGTCCCCATTAAGTAGATCTCGGATGATTGGGTCTGACACAGTGGCAGATGAATTGGATGGTGTGGATGAAGTGGTAGGTGGGATGGTACGTGGAGGTGGAAGACAAATGTTGATGAAGTCGAAGGGGTCAGTGGGAGGTAGAGGTGGAATCCCTCCTAGTGCCCCTGTGTTAACGACTGGTTCTTCCTGTATAGGCACCCCTGTAGTTGATGGCTGGGGTGGATCCTCTTTAGTGAGGTCCACCACCGGACTCGACTCTATGGTTCGAGCCCGCTTGGCCTGAGGAGCTTCTAAGGGGTCGGTGGACTTGCTCTTTTCCCCCATCGGGGTAGTCATCGGACTTGGTGAAGTAAATAAAACATTAGGGATGGGGGAGGTGATGGAAGTTGTGTGGAGACGTGATGTGGACTAAGAAAGCTGGAACTCAGAGAAAACAGGAAAAGGAACGGCACCACTTGAGACAACCTTGGCCACTTCATTAAAACTACGTACCTGAGTGTTTAGGTGGCGAATGAGGGGGACGAGCTGCACGGTGGAGTCCTGTTGTGCCGCCTCCGCTTCCGTTTCGGAAGGTCGTTGCTGCGGTAGCATCTGATCAAAATTGTAAGTGGGTACCCCATTTCGGATTTCCATCGCGACCCCAAGCCACGAACAAACTTCATTATGAAAGGTTGTGTCTTCGAGCTAGAACTTCAACGGCCGCATGTGAAATGTCTCCTCTGGCGCGCAAGTAGGTCGGAGGAAGGTATGCCTGTGACTGACCCTGAACCATACTTGCTCGATGTACTCGTCCAGCAAGTTCCTAGGCATCCTCTGTTGGCCTACTACCACATCTATCATTAAACCATACCAACTCCGAAATGCCTCTGCATTGACCTCTTTGGTGTTGGGATCACCCAACACCTTCCACGGGATGAACTTCATCACTAGAGGTTGGCCCTCTATTATTTCCGACGGTAGCCTGAAGAGGGAAGTGTGCCACTTCCACATGGCAAATGAAACTATCAAATACCCATAAATGAAGCTTGTGGCCCTCTTGTAGTTGTCTTCGCACGCGTCGAACATCTCCTTCAGCACGAAGGAGCACCAGTTCAACTTCTCCCCCTGGACACAGTGCTCTGCAATGGAAATAGTATCCAGGGTACATTCTCCCTTCGTGTAGTGCCTCATTGTCTTACTGGAAATGAGGTAGCATGCGAACTTGATTTTGGGCTTGTTGATAAGCTCCATCTTCGCTCCCTTTCCTCCCCGTCATGTGCCATATTTTGCATTATAGTCGGCATCTCCCGACTTCTTTGCTAGTTTGGAAGTGGTCTGACATGAAGACGATACGTCCGAGCCATTCTGTGAAAGCCCTGTGAGCCGGTGGATATCCTCGGCATGGATTGGAATCTCTTTATTTAGCCACAAATACCTATTCTGGATGCGACTGAGTAAGAACTTGGTGCACTGCATGGCTGGTCCTGTTTTCCCGAATACCGGGAGATTTCTTAAGCTCAGAAGGGAGGATTGTTGTAGGCCTCGGAACTCTAGCAAAATTATGTTCGTTGAACGCCTGGCCTCTGTAGTATATTTTTCCATATACACCTGCCATTTAAGTGCTGGGAACTCGAAAGAGTCCCTGAGGTTTGCGTCTATGAGGGTAGTGTTGTCGTATTTCCCGACGAGGGACTCTGTTTTATGAATTCTGCTGTCAAGCTGCGGTTCTACGACTGCTGGGTTGGCTTTTTGCATCTTCGCTTGGTGTTGATACACTTGCAGAATTGGTCTCGGGGTCTTATCTCAGCTCTGTGCTTCTGGATACTTCTGTTGCTCTGGTTTTGCTCCAATTGCTAATTTTAACTTCTCCGGCATTCTCGTGCTTTTTTCCATGCAGGTTATCTAATTACCTGGCACGAGTGAGGTTGATGAGACCCCATAACGAGTTAATTCCTGTTGGCATTCTTCTCGGCGATAATTGTGCGATCAATCGCCGGCTCAGGTGTACTCTGACATCTGCTGACGTTGGCATGGGGAAATGGGAAGATGCGACGGCTGAGGTTCCTTAGAATTATGGAAAAATGATTATTGCAAGGTTACTTCTAATTATGGAAATTTATGCTGCAAATCTAGAAGATCGTACGGACTGACACAAGTACTAACTGAAATGATATGGACTGACACCTGACACGCTTACGTATCCTACAATGACGACACGCTGGACGTGCCCCTCCCCGACCGCAATCGGTTGCATTAGGGTAATTTTGAGGTCTAAAATGGGCCTCCTAAGGAAATAATAAAATAATAGCTAAACCAATAAAATAATATTTATGAATTTGCAATTCACTTTTTGCACCACAACCCATGTAACCATAGTTAAATTCAATTCAAAAGTTGTACCAAAATTAAATTAATAAAAAAATTGTATTGATGTGACTATAAATAAGAATGATTTTTTCAAGAAAAATTCATTATCACTGAACAACTAATGCATTTGTCCTTTGTACTTAAATAACTTAAAATAAAATATAAATATAAATTTATAAATTCTTAATTATATTACATACTATTAATTAAAATTTATATTATTTAAATTGTATAATAACATGTAATTAATATACTATATAAAAATAATATAATATAATATAATAAATGTATAGGGATATGCATTATTTCTTTCTAGAAATATGAAATGACAATAATATATTTTTATTCAAAAAATGTGAAATGACATTTATTATGAGTACTTTACTTTGACTTTAAAAGTACTTAGAGCACTACCATGGTTAACCATGAGTTTTTATCCACCATTGAGAATGTGACAAGTAAGTACCATTAACTCAAGCAATGCCACCTCAACCATTAGGGATGATGTCATCCCCTAAAATGTGATTGGTTCTCATAAAGTGAATTTTGATTGTACATCCTTAGGAGGCCAATTTTAGACCTCAAAATTCCCCTAATGGAGGTTCTGTCCCTGCAACATAGAGGTTATTGACGACCTATGCATGGACAATGAACACTACCTATGCTCATCCCGGTTGCGGGAGATTTATTCAACTACGCTACGCTACGGCTTCTCTTAGTTGCAAGAGTTATTAATGAAAGGTGAAAGAACCTTATTCATGGTAGGGCTTCAGGCGTGCGCCATTCACCCACCCAGGTAAAACAATACCGTCCAGTTGAGTTAACCGGACGGCTCCGGAATCCCTAATCTCGACGACAAAGTAAGGTCCCAACCAGTGCATCTGCAGTTTTCCCAGAAACTTCTGAAACTTGCTATCATATAGAAGAACCTTCCCTCCAACCTGGAACGTTTTGCTCTTGATGTGGCGGTCATGCCAGGCCTTATGCCTGTCCTTCTGAACCTTCTGGTGAAACTCGGCTAGAAACCGGGCCTCGTCCAGTTCTTGTAATTCATGGAGGTGCTCCTGTAGCAATTCTTCTTCCGAGAACTTGAGGGATGAGGCAATTAAAAGACTCGGTATGGTGAACTCGGCAAGAATCATAGCTTCCCGGCCATACACTAGCTGGAATGGTGTTTTATTGGTCAAGCGCTTCACTGTAGTCCAGTATGCCCATAGTACAGCTGGCAACCGCTCATCCCAATCATCCCGCTGGGCATTGCAGATCTTTGTCAAACCCCTTTCGAGGATTTTGTTGAACGCTTCAACAGTACCATTGGCCTGTGGGTGGTATGGGCTGCTTTTGTGATGTTGAATCATGAAGGTGTCCAATAGCGATTTGACCATGCCATTAATGAAGTGCGTCCCTTGATCACTGGTTAAGCTCCGTGGGCAGCCAAACCTGCTGATGATGTGTTTGAAAATGAACCGAACCGCTATATCGGCCGTACAGTCCTGTACCACTACGGCCTCAGCCCACTGGGTGAGGTAGTCGGTGGCGGTAATGATGTACCGGGCCTTGGAATGCCTAGCTACTGGGGTTATGGGACCTATGAAGTCGACAGCCCACTTCTCAAATGGTCGCAACACATGCACTGGGTGTTGCGGGAGCTCGTCTTTGTGAGAGGGCCTCCCTGTTCGCTGATAGACATCGCATCTCTTAACAAATGTCTTACAATCAGCATGGACCGTCAGCCACCATATTCCATCTTGGAGCACCTTCCTGGCAGTGGGTTTTTCCCCCACATGCCCGCCCGCAACGCCGCTGTGTCACTCCCACATCACGGCTTCGCATTCGTGGTCGAGTATACATCTGCGCAGAACCTCATCAAGGCCCAATTTGTACAACTACCCCACAATCATTTGGTATTCAGCAGCACGAACGACCAAGTGTCGTTTCTGGAGCGGGGTGTAGTGCTGAGGGCACTGCCCTGTGGTCAAGTAAGTTGCAATGTCGGCCAAATAATCTGGTATGGCTTCGACTCAGAAAAGATCAGCATCCGGCAGCTGGTCATCGAGAGAGCCATCATTCTCCCCATTTCCAACCTGGATAAATGATCGGGCCCGACGTTCAACCTCCCGGGCTTGACGATCACTTCGAAGGTGAATTCTTGGAAGAGTAGAAGCCATCGACAGATCCTTCCTTCCAAAACGGGCTTATTGACCAGGTACTTTAACGCGGAGTGATCTGTAAAGAACTTGAACTTACCTCCTAGAAGGTAGTGGCAGAAATTCTGGAGTGAGTACACCATTTCGAGGGCCTCCCTCTCCGTCGTGGTGTAATTCTGCTCTGCATTAGACAGTTTTTGGCTAGCGAAGTAGACGGGGTGGTCGACTGTCGTCTCCCCTGGTTGCGCCAAGGCAGCCCCAAGTGCGATACTGGAAGCATCAATATGCACGTTGAACTGCTTATCCCAATCTGGATGAACCAGAATGGGCACCGTTTCCAGCTTCTCCTTCAAAGTGTCAAGGGCCATGCTGTAGTCATCCGTCCACTGGAACACTTCTGAATTCCGTAGTAACTTTTCCAGAGGAGCAGTGATCTTCGCGTAATTTCTAATGAACCGTCTGTAATAACCCGTGTGCCCGAGTAGTGCCCGCAACTGCTTCACCATTTCTGGGGCTTCCATGTGGAAAATCATAGCTACCTTGGCGGGGTCAACGCAGACCCCTTGCTTGCATACAACATGTCCTAACAGCGTTCCGAAGGGAATCGCAAAGATACATTTCTTCAAGTTCAAGGAAATATGCAACTGTCGACACTGATCAAACATGATGCACAGCAGGGTGGCGTGGTCTTTCAGCAAACTGTAGACGGTCCAATCGTCCATGTAGACTTCCAGGAACTTGTGAATATACTCCCGGAAAGCAGCAATGACGATTCGGGAAAACACAACGGGGGCGTTCTTCAACCCGAACGGCATCACATGGTATGAAAACGAACCCCACTTGGTGGTGAACGTCATCTTCATTTTGTCCTCTTCCACAATGCGCACCTGATGGTAGCCCGAAAATCCATCAGTGAAGGAGTAGGCCTCATTTCCCGCAACATTGTCCAGTACTTCGTCGCTTAATGGAGTGGGAAATGGGTCGTGGATGTAAGCGTTGTTCAAACTCTGGTAGTCAACACAGACACGGAATTCTGACTTGTCCTTCTTATTCTGAATGACGATAGGACTCACCTACTCTGCTTCTTCCATAGGAAAGATCAGACTTGCCATCAGCATCTTATCGATCTCCAACTTGACCTTTTCTTTGATCCACGGGTTCAACCAATAGGGTCGATGCTTTACGGGCCTGGCATCCGGTTTCAGCACAATACGCATTTCTCCGAGGTCCCCTTTGATGCATTTTAAGTCTGCAACCGATGAATGGAATAGGACTTCGTATTCATGGAGGAGGCTGAAAATTTCCTTCATCGTTTCCTCATCCCAATAATCCCCAACTGTAACCAGTTTAGGTTTTTCCTCCATGCCAATGTTCAACTTCTTTGTCTTCAGCGGGAGTAGATGGACGCCTTCAGTGGTCGACTCTTCTTTGATGCTCCGCTCTCCTTCCTTCTCTTCAAAATATAGGTGCCTCAGGTCCTCCAGACTGTCATCGTCTAGCTCGCCCTCAACCCTTTGGCAAGCCAGCTCACGCCTGCCCTCCGAATTTAGTGCTAATGTTCTCTCGTCAGTCCCCGGATCACCGAGAAACAAGACCCCCTTGATGGCCTATAGTTCCTGGGACACCAGCTCTGTCTCCCCTTCAAAGGAAAAGCACCGAACAAATTTGTTCACGACTTCCTGCCGGGAGCACGTCCCTCTTTTCCTCTCTTCCTCTAAGTATCAGGCATGGGGGATGGTATCTAGGGAGTGGACGAACCGATGTACCCACAGCTCTTCCGGGTACCCTAGACTTTGCCACTACTCCTCGCAGGTTTTTAGGTGGTCCCTCGGGTCGAAAGTCCCTTGGTACCTATGCCTGCTTCGAGGGCCTTCGTCTTCTTTGAACCGTGCCCTCAAAGCCTTCGCCACACAAATCCACCGTGACATGGTGTTGCAGTGATTTTTCCACCACCTAGCCAATGTGGACTGTAATGCTACGTCCAAAAGTGGTAGCCTTCTTCCTTCTGGTACCATGTCTTCTACCTTTGCAATAAAGGTATTGACGGCTTGCATGTTCGACAGGGTGGGGTACTCCCTGATCTCAGCGCCAATCCAACGGACTCAGGCAATGGTGGCACATCTTCGCGTGTTGGTCTCATACCCACCTTGCTGCCAGTCTTCCCAGGCTAGTTCCGAGCTCTGGACACTGCGCCAGCTGATAGAGTTGGTTGCGGTCGGGTTAATATAGTCCTCTCGCTTCCCTGCTGTCATTTGATAAAGGTTGTCCATCATCTGAACATCCTCCCGGTTATCCATAGCTTCTGTATACCTAGGGCCTTGATACGGGTCTAGAGGCTGAGTGATGCGGAGTTCTCCGTCTTCAAAAATCTTTAGCTCCTTTTTGAGGTCGATGATGGCGTAATTCTCAAAAGCCCAGTTGATCCCTAACAAGGCAGGGTAGGGATCCTTGTCTCCCATGATGTCAATGACCTCAAAGTCCGTGTAAGTCTTCACCCCTACAATGTCGACCTCGACATCTTTGAGTCAGCCGATCGGCACAATGCAGTACTGGTTCGCCATTCTAAGTTGGATTGGTGAGTAAGTCAGCCATGGCCGCCCAAGAGCCTCCCACGTCTTCTGCGGCAGGATATTGACGTCAGATCCTAAGTCAAGCATGGTGTCACTGATCTGAAATCACGTAACCTGCATGTTAAGCTGGAAATCTTTCCCCGTTCTTCGCTTGTTCCGCTTGACCCACTGGACGTAATGGGGTGATGTGTTAAAAGTTTCCCTCAGCCCTATATTCCCCTGCAATACGTCCTCCAAGGTATGCTTGAGCTGCTCTCGCATCGAAGCATTGTCAACAATCTTGAGGAATAACTGGATCCATTCCTCGATCAGGGCCCCCGTGGCGCTCTGTTCCCTGGTATCAGTCATCATCGGTACCTCAAGGCCTTTAGCTCCCCCCAGCTGAGAAAATGTCTCCACCGCCTCCTGGAAGTACTTCCTCTGTGCGTCCGTCCTGATCAATTGTTTCGGGGAGGCGGGCCAGATCCCTCGTGTCGCCTCCTTTTCGCGAGCATCCTCCCCCATCTTCTTTCCGCCTCGCATCACAATAGCTACATGTTGCATGTCTGGAGTCGTGGTTCCCCGAGGTTCGAAGTTTACCAGATTCATGCCCCTTTGTCGTGCTCGTTCCTCCCACTTTTTGATAATTTCAGGGCAGTCCTCTGTCGCATGGGTGTTCACACGGCACTAGGAACACCATGGGCGTCTGGGAAGGGGGAATTCCCGGGCCACGTGACCCTCCTGGTCACAGTTGTAGCATTTCAGCGGACCCCGTCCCCTTGTGCGGCCTCCGCGCATACCGCCTCCTCTGCCCCTGGAAGTCTCATTCACCCTATAGGAGGGTTGGTCCAATCGGTCTGCTAGTGCATCGAGAGCTCTGCACTGCTCAGTGTTGTGATTCGTGGAAGCACAAAAATCACAATATACGTTGTTTGGGACATTGGAATACTTCTGCAATATTGGACACATCCGAGGTTGATGCCCCATCGTCCGGCAAATTTTGCAATATTCCGTGGTAGTTTGGTTTGGTTGAGGTGGGAACCTCGCGTAAGACTGTTGCGGCTGGTATACCCCCTGCGGATTCATCGTCGCGCCACCCCCATTAGGTGGACACCCCTTTATTGCCACTACTGAGGGCCCCACACCCGTGCCACGCAACTAGGGACACTCAGTTGCCATGTGCCCTTCGACCAGACAGTGTGTGCACCAAACGTTCAGCCTGGCTGGTCTTGTAGGCTGCATCTCCTTAAGTTTCTCAGTCATACTGGAAATCTGATGTTGTAATCCCAGTAAGGAAGGATCCTGTGAGGCTGGCCCTCCCCGATATTCCTGAGGGTAGCCCGCCATTGCCTCTATCTTCATGGCCTACTCCAGAGCGTCCTGCAAATTGTCGATCTTCTGCTGGGTGAGGGGGGTTCGTGTCAAGGGAAGCAGAGCCTTGATGAACCAGTCCCTCTAATGGTTTGGGTAGATCGGGTAGCTAAGTTTCTCGATCACGTCTTTGAACTGACGCATCAGCTCCCATGCAGTCTCTCCTTCTTTCTGCTTAATCTCCCAGAGCTCGGACAGACCCTGTTGGTATGTTTGGGGGAGCTTAAATTCTCGGACAAAATCCCGCTTAACGTCCGCGATTATTGGATTTGGGTGGGCCTCTGACCACTTTATGAACCATCGCAGAGCCCTTTCTCTGAGTGTGGTTTAGAACTCTATTAGCTTCCCTGCGTCTGGCATCTTCCTAGTCCTCCATATGGCTTCACAGAGATACCAGTGTTGCTCCACATCATCGTTACCTCGGCCAGAAAATTTTGGATATCGGGTGAATGACCCAGCCATATTTACTTGCGGAGGTGTGAGTAGAATAAACCCTCCGGGTCCTGGTTGCGTGACTATACCGTTGGGAACTGCACCACTACTAGTAACGCTGTTATTAACGAGTGACACTGAATTGTTGTGTAATCAACTCAATGCTTGTAACTTAACGAAAATATTACTTAAAGGTTTATAGAGTACCAAGGGAAGGTAGGGATCCTTACCATGCAAACTTTGGGAAGTAGGACTGCCTAGAGAGATGAATGTCATCCGCTCTTGAACCGCTACATCACGACGTACCATTCGCCATCGGAACTTCCTTCGGGATGCACACCTGCATCGTCTTCATCAGTCGTCATTTCCCTTTCTCTCCTAGCTGGGCTCCCATGCACCCGTTGCACTCCCACAGCGGTCCCTTCCCTCTCCAGGGTATCCGCCTGAGTGTCCATATTTCCTATCCTCTGAGGCGCCTCCTCTTGGTTCTTCCAATTGTTTCCCCGTCGTTTCAACTCCCGCATCACCCTTTCTCGCCACCTATCGGCGATCTACGCCCTCTGATGTGCATGTCACTCCCTCAACCTCCTCGCAGCCTCAACATCCATTCCCCACTCCCCTACCTCACACTTCACGTGGCATCTGTCCCTTTGGCCCTTCCCCTAGCACTAGATTTTTACGCTTCCATGCTCGATTTTTGGAATTCCATCAGCCCTTCATCCACCATCAGGGCCTTAATCCACAGCGGAATCTCCTTGAGCGGCTTCCCTCTTAGCCCAGAGCGAAAGATAGCTTTAGCCTTCGAGAAGGATTGGTAGCACTCTGCGGAAAACTCCACAATATATCCGTCCAAAGTGGTCTCTACCCAAAATTCCACCGCGTGGGTCAACTCAGTATCCAGCCGATGTAGGGCCACCAGATCTTTGCGCACCCACTTGCACTGGATCTTCCACGAGTTATCCCTAGGCACCTTGGTCTGCAACCTTCACAACCAATTAGAGAGGTCGCTAGGGAATTTTCCCCAGAGGATCTCGTAGGTATCACTGGCGGAATCCGAGAAAAGGACGAGATCCTTGAGCACCCTCTCCTTTTGATTCGTCAGCACCGCTTGCTGAGAAATAAACTGATCCAGATGGTTATCCCACCATCTCCATATTTCTCCTTCGAAGACCCTCGATACCATGATCTAGTTCCCCTCATAACGTGTAGTGTCCCGACAACGGAACCATTTGTTGGTGAAGAAACAGGTCTCGCAGGCAAGACCCAAGTTTAGAGATTGGGGCCAACAAGGGGATCCGCTGTAGTCTAGAACCACTCCGGCATTGTCACCCTACTCCGGAGAGCAGAGAGTCTCACCCAAGGCATGCCGCGACCACATGCAGAAGGGGAATATATCGATGGTGGTGGAAGGATCCGCAACTCATGATTAATATAGGATTGATTGCATAATTATCATCATATACACAAGAACATTCAAACGATTGAAAAGATACTAAGCAAATAAAATTTTAAGACATCACGGACATTATGCATGCATGTAACTCATATAATAAGACAACAACCTGCAAGTATATTGATAACTTTCAGCCATATCCATAGTTACATCACTTCCACAGGAAGAGCTTACAATTCTGTTACAGATGTCTCCTAGGACAGAAATATAGATAAGAGAGGCCTAGGAATTACAAATATATCATGCTCGTAATAGACCTCTCCTGCAGCATCCGCTCGATCCTCTTCAATCGCTCTGCATTCATCTCCCTTCTTTCGGCCAGGTGATGGCTATTTATTCACCCGCCATCACAACCGCTAGTTCCTCTTGTGTTCTTCTTTAGCTGTCGGCTTCTCTCTTGTTGTCTATGAGGTCTGCTCTCTGTCTTCTGTTGTATCTTCTCTTCGTTTGCTCTTATGCATCCGCTTTCGTCAGCTATCTCCTATTCCCCCGCAACCTCGGTAGCTCTGCTACTCACTGTACTTACGGCTTGGTTGCGACTGCCATGTGTCGATCCGCAACCCAAAAATATGCTCTTTATTCAAAATTCAAAACAAGGGCCCCAACACGATTTTATATGATGATTATGATTATATCTATACATTTATCATGTTCATTGGTTGATCTTGCAAGAAGTATCCTCCCCAAATTACACTAAGGTACATTGGTTTATTTATGAATAGTTTATCTGACATAGTGTACATTGCATGAAGAATTCAAAGATGAATAATAGAATAGTAGACTACAAAGTTTCTCCATATGAGTCATATGAGAAGCATGGTATTGGACGTTCACCCGATCTGGAAGATACATTGAGAAGTATAAAGGAAGAAATAAGAAGTTGCAAGGCAAACAATGGTATAATTATACAGGCGCGGGAAAAGAAAGTAGAGGTTAATGCAACCATCCTTCAAAGTTTGTTAGAATTCCATAAACAGGGGCCACTTAGGATTAGCTATGGGCAGGAGGATGGGACCAATGTAGCATATGGAAGTAGGTCTCTCGGTGGTGTTAGGTCACATAGAGATGACACAGTTAAAGATAGCATATTTTTTGACACTCTGGATAAGAGAGGTGACAGACATAGGTATCGTTCTAGTTTTGGTTCAGATAGGCATCATGATAGTCATCGGTATCATCCTTACAGGAGGAACGACAGGGGCTATTTTCTGAAATATTTTAAAAATGAAAAATCGCCTACATTTGACAAAGAAATGAAGAAACCACAAGATGCAGAGGCATGGTTGCTTGGCATGAATAATTTTTTCAAATTTCATGATTACTCGGAAAATATGAAAGCTAGGATAGCTACAATCAGCCTCAGAGGTAGAGCAGACAGTTGATGGGAAGATGTGAAGAACATGAGAGATATTTCTAAGGAGGATTTGACTTGGAGTGAGTTCGAAAGGCTATTGTGAAAGAAGTATCTATCAAAGAGATATTACAATGACAAGGAAAAGGAGTTTCATGAGTTGAAGATGGGTTCCATGACAGATGAGGAATATACTAGCAGGTTCTTGGAGTTACTGAGGTATGTTCCTTACCTCAAGGAGGAGAAGGCCAAGATTAAAAGATTTATTAGTGGGTTTTTTATTGCATTCAGAGATAGGATTGAGTTTGATGAACCCAAATAATTGGAGGAGGTCATTTGGAAAACCAATTATTGTTATGAACAATCAAAGCGCAGATCAGAAACTAGGCCAGATTGGAGAGGTAATGATAAGAATAAAGGAAAATGAGACAAGAAGCGAGCAAGGCCTCAAGACATAGGTAACAAGGAGAATGTTTCCCCACCTAAGAAGTTCAATACATATGGTAGAGGACATGGATTTTGATCTGAGGAGTAGAATAAGGATGAGGGATGGAAGCCTATACAGTGTTGGACTTGTGGCAAAGATCATCGTAGGAGAGATTGTTCCCAACATTAGGGTGGCAAGCCACAGATCTACAGTGCGCAGGAGGCACAGACAGTGGGAGATGTTGGGCATAGCATTCCTCGGATCCATGCAGCTATGGACAACATGCAGGCATATCATCAGGCTTCTATCATTTAGATGGATGGTAAGCTTTGTTATCAAGTTGTTTCTATTTTGATTGACCCTAGATCTAACTATAGTTATATTAATATTGACTTGGTGGATAAGTGTGGTTTGAGTAAGGAAATGCATGCAAAATCTTGGTTAGTGCATTTAGCCTAAGGTACGAAGAGAAGAATTCACCATTGGGTAAGAGCTTATGCATTTGAGCTAAACAGTATGCCTACAGTAGTGCACTTGAACATACTGCCTTTGGGATCATACAATATGCTATTGGGGATGGATTGGTTGTATATTCATAGGACCAAGGTAGATTGCTATGAAAAAGCTATTGAATGTGTGGAAGGAAATGGGGAGCCAAGAGTATTTCAGGGAAAGAAGAAAGCCACATCAGTTAGGATGGTAACAACTATGCAAGCCAACCACAATCGTAGAAAAGGGTGTGTATTATCTCTAGTGACAAAGGTAAATACGTTTAGGATGCAGATGTGTTGAACATGTACTCAGTGTTGTAGCAGTTTCAGGATGTGTTTCCATCAGATATTTCAGAGTTGCCACTGCACAGGGAAGTATACTTTTCTATTGAGTTGGTGCCAGGGGCAAGTCCAACATCAAAATCACAAGGGAAACTCCAACATCAAAAGCACCTTACATGATCATGAGTACACTAGAGTTGGTAGAGTTGAAATTGTAGTTGAAGGAAATGTTGGACAAAGGGTACTTTAGACCAAGTGTATCTCCATGGGGTGCATCGGTGTTGTTTGTAAAGAAGAAAGATGGCACTCTTAGACTATGCATTGACTACAGGAAGTTGAACAAAGTTACCATCAAGAACATGTACCCACTACCGAGGATTGATGATTTGTTCGATTAGCTGAAGGGAGCAGCAATGTTCTCTAAGATCGACCTAAGATCGGGCTATCATCAGGTATGCATCAAGGAGCAAGATATATATAAGACCGCATTCAGGACCAGGTATGGGAATTATGACTTTGTTTTAGTTCCATTTGGTTTGACTAATGCCCCAGCTACATTTATGTGTTTGATGAACAATGTGTTGCATCCTTATTTGGACAAGTTTGTTATTGTTTTCATTGATGATATATTGGTGTATTATAAAAATGAGGAAGTGCATGTTGAACATTTGGCAGCGGTATTGAGGTTGTTGAGAGAGCATCATTTGTATGCTAAGCTCAATAAATGTAGCTTCTTCCAGACTAAGGTTCACTACTTGGGACATGTTGTCTCCAAGGAGGGCATTGCAGTAGATTTAGAAAAGATAAGGGCCATCATGGAGTGGGTATCTCCTAAGAGCGTAGATGACGTGAGATCATTCATGAGATTGGTAGGTTACTACTGGAGGTTCATCAAGAACTTCTCATAGATCGCTTATCTAATTACATCATTACAAAGAAAAGGTAAGAAGTTTGACTACACATGAGTGCGAGGCCAATTTTGAGAAGCTCGAGCAATTGTTGACACATGCTCTAGTGTTAAAGATTATGGATCCGGATAAGGAGTTTGTAATGTGTACAGATGCTTGCAAGAAAGGGCTTGGTGGAGTCCTTATGCAGGATGGACAGGTGGTATTGACAGCGATGAGACTGAAAGTCACCCCTGAGGAGAGTTTGCTCTACTGTAATTGATCTGTCAGCATTTCCCCTTCCATTAGCTTCATTTACTTCCACGTGGCCTCTTTCTTTTCTCGGGATTATATTTATCAAATTCGTGGAATTTGATAAACAGACATTATTTCAACCTTTGAATTTTAATTTATATCTCTGAATTTTATATTAATAGTCCAACACTTTATAACCAAATGACGTCGCAATAGATCTTCGGCCCCGGGCCCACATATATATCAATGGTCCAATCAAATGCTCGTACCGTACCTAGTTATCCTCCGTGCATCTTTATCAAACGATCACCGTCTGATGGCTCCTTCCCAGATCAACGGCGTACCACGATATCGCTCGGCTTCCTTGGTCGAACGATAACGTGCGATGGCACGCAGAAACGGCGGTTTTCTGTGGGTCCACCTCGCCACGTGTCGAATTATCTATGGAATCGCTCCCCAACCGGGAAATACCGCTTATCATCGAAAGGTGGTGCGATATGGGCAATCCGGCCTCGTAAATCCGCTCGCGGTTTTGGAACAGTGACCAACCACGGTTAAGTCAGGTTACACTATTCCTTTTGGTTCCTTAACTCAGGTCAGTGTTGGGATGGTAAACGAATTTATCTCTCTCTTAAACGGGAATTCCACAATTTTTAACAGAGTTCACGACCCTGGTTTCTCTGCACAGGCCTCGCCTGCGGGTGGGATTAATTCAACAGGGGTTTGTTCAAATAAATCTTGAGAAAACGATAGGCAGAGATATGCAGAATCTATACAATAGTTCAATTTACTAATTGTACATGCACAGAGTTCAATCGCCTCACAATTAAACAATATCTTCACAATAAGGATTCGGGACAATTCATGGCCAATGCGTACTGAAATTATTTAACAGGAAGCAATTGTGAACACACAGATTTTATTGCAGAAATCTCTCTTATCCTTCTCCTCCTCTCCTCAATGCGTCCGAATAATACAATTATATACATTACAGTGCATCTCTTTGGTTCCTCTGTGAGGACCGTTTTAGGAAACCAAAAGCCTAATTACAATAATTCAACTAACTGAAACATGACAGACGGATCGAATCTAACTATTCGACTTCTACAAATTCTAACTAATATAAATGATACAGTCAGCTGAGGTATTGACACCTAGATGTTACAATTCAAATGTTTTCGAACCCTCCTAGCCACAACATGTGGACAAAACCTCCTACATTGCTGGCTAGTGTCTAATGCCCCTGCATCAGACTCCAGAGGGCAATTTTCTTCATGGGCTCCCGTCCATGAGCTCTTCCACTGATCTGCCTATCTTCTGCAACATTCCTTCAGTCATCCAAGTGGCATCTTCCTCTGGCTTATCCTTCCATTTGATTAAGTACTAAAAGTACTCTTGTCCTCTGGTCTTCCTGAACACTCTCTTATCCAATATCTTCTCTGGTTGCAATGGTTGTGCTGGAGGTAGCTGCTCTTTCCACTCAATCTGCTCCTTGTCTGCTGATCTTTCTCCTTCACCATCATCTTCATACTTGTACAAATCTGCAACATTAAAAATGGGAGATATTCCAACATCAGGTGGCAATTCAATCTCATAAGCATTTGCAGAAAACTTTCTAAGCATCTTGCATGGCCCAATATTTTTGAACTTCAACTTGTTATACTGCTTCTTTGGGAATCTCTCCTTTCTCAAGTGTGCCAAAACCAGATCGCCTACTTCAAAATGAACTTCTTTTCTGCTCAAGTATGCTCTGCTTTTGTATTTGATGCTACTGCCTTGTAGTTGTTGTTTCACTTGTTCATGTATGGTCTGGATCTCTGAAGCAAATTCCTCACCATATGCACTCCTTAGCTCTACCCTTCCCAGATTTCTTAACTATGATATTCCTTTGGGGTGCATTCCATAAACAATATGGAATGGACTCTGCCCTATTCTTCTGTTTGGTGAGTCATTATATTCATATTCTGCCTGGGGAAAAATATAATCCCACTGTTTTGGATGCTCTCCTGCAAGACTTCTCAACAAATTTCCCAGACTCCTGTTCACTACCTCAGTTTGTCCATCAGTCTGGGGATGATAAGCTGAGCTGAAACTCAGTTCGGTACCAAGTTTCTTCCACAGTTTCCTCCAAAAATGACCCACAAATCTGGTGTCTCTATCTGAAACAATACTCTTGGGAAACCCATGCAATATAACAACTTCCTTGAAAAACAAGTTAGCAACATGGGTGGCATCACTAGTTTTATAGCATGGAATAAAATGTGCCATTTTGGATAATCTGTCCACTACAACAAAGACTGCATGATTCCCTGTCTGACAGATTTTTCAATTCTTCACAAACTTATCCACTTCTGTTCTCATCCTGGGCTAGTAATAAAAGTGACTCAGCTACTCATAGGTTTTATCAGTACCAAAGTGCCCAACAAGTCCACCACTATGCTTCTCTTTGATCAAATTTTCTCTCATGGAACATTTTGGTACACACAATTGGTTTCTTCTGAATAACAAGTCCTCCTGTAAGAAATAATCCAACCACTAGCTTCTATCTGTTAAAACAGGGTTACCACATGCCTCAAAGGCTTCCTTAAAATATGAATCTATTTTATACAATTCTTTGAGAAAATCAAACCCTGCAACTTCAAAATTTGTCTCTTGAACAAGCATGTGCCTCCTACTCAAAGCATCAGCTACTTTATTTTCTTGGCCACTTATATGTTTCAAAACAAAATTAGAACCTTGGAGATACTCAACCCATTTGGCATACTTATGCTTCAACTTGGGCTGTTGTACAATATACTGCAAAAGCATGCTTGTCAGAATACAATACAAATTCCCTAGACATCAAATAATGTCTCCACTTTTTCAGTGCCTGAACAATTGCATAGAATTCTTTCTCATAAGAGGAGTACTTTCTTCTGGTGTCATTCATTTTTTCACTGAAATATGCTACAGGCCTATCATCCCGACTCAACACAACTCCAATGGCCTCTCCACTGGCATCACACTTCACTTGAAATGGTTTAGTAAAATCAGGCAGGATCAAAACAGGCTTCTCAGTTATCTTTTGCTTCAAAAGTTTAAAATTTCTTTTTGATTCATCAGTCCACTTAAATGGTTGTTTGCTCTTATTTATCGTCTCAATTATGGGTGCATTGATCTTACTGAAGTTTCTTATAAACTTTCTATAAAAACTAGCAAGTCCATGGAAACTCCTTACCTCAAAAACATGCCTGGGTGAAGGCCACTCCACAATTGCCTTAACCTTTTCTGGGTCCATCTTCAATCCTTCTGTAGAAACAAAAAAACCCAAATACACCAACTCCTCTTTCATGAATGAGCATTTCTTTAAATTTATCAACAGTTTCTCCTGGTGCGGCTTCTTCAAGACATGATTAAGATGCCTTAAATGTTCTTCTTTAGTTCTGCTGAAAACTAATATATCATCAAAATATACAATCACAAATTTCCCAATGAATTCTTTCAATACTTCATTCATAAGTCTCATGAAAGTGCTAGGTGCATTTGACAACCCAAAAGGCATTACCATCCATTCATACATTCCTTCATTTGTTTTAAAGGCAATTTTCCACTCATCACCCTCTCTTATTCTAATCTGGTGGTATCCACTTTTTAAATCTATCTTTGAAAAATATCTAGCACCACTCAAACAGTCCATTAAGTCCTCAACTCTGGGCAAAGGGAATATGTACCTGATTGTGATCATATTGATCGCTCTAGAATCAGTACACATCCTCCAGCCTCCATCTTTCTTTGGGCTCAATATTACTGGTACTGCACATGGACTCAAACTTTCTCTTATCAGTCCCTTGTCCACCAATTCATGTACTTGTCTCCTGATTTCCTCATTTTCTGTGGGAGTCATTTTGTAGGCTGCCTTATTTGGCATATTTGAACCAGGGATAAAATCTATCTGATGGCTGATCTTTCTCACAGGTGGCAGCTCATCAAGTAAATCATCCACAACAATGTCACAGTAATTGTCTAACATCTCTTGGATTTCTACTAGAAAATCAAAAATATTTGTAGAAGTAAGAACTACCCTAGGCTTGCAAACTAAAGCAAAACTTACCTCTTCTTCTTCTATCTGCTACAAGTATTCCTTCCCGCTCAGCAACAAGGTCTTTGGATCAATCATCCTACTGGATGGCTCTCCTTCTTCCATGGGTATCAATGTATGATGTAACCCATCTTTGAAGAACCTGTAAGTGTTCTTCTTGCCATCATGCACTGCTGCTCTGTCAAAATGCCAAGGTCTACCCAGCAGTATATGACACACATCCATGGGCCTTACATCACACAAGACCTTATCTTTATATTTTCCCGTTTGCAGCTCTATCTCACACTGTTCCTTTACAACCAGCTGGTGCCCTTTATGCAGCCAGGAAACCCTGTAGGGAGTTGGATGCTCCCTTGTCTTCAACTTCAAATTCTTTATCACCTCAGTGGAAACCAGATTGTCTGTGTTGCCACTATCAATGACTAGCTCGCAGCATTTCCCTTGGACCTTGCATATGCTCCTAAACAAAGTCTTCCTTTGTGCAGGCTCAGTGGCCTCTTTGGTTTGCTTCAACAAGACCTTATTTACCACCAAGGACTCTACCCTCTCTGGTAGAATTTCTTCTTCAATTTCTGCCTCTTCCCCAACATGGGCAACAAAAACATTTCTTGGGCCAGCACCCACATTCTCTAAACACTCATAGTGCTTATGTCCCACTTGCTGACATCTATAACACCTCAACTCTCTACCCTGCCTCTGTCTCTGCGTCCTCTTCCTTTTCCTCTGTAAGAACCCCTTCTTCCCCTTGCATCATCCTCTGTAGATGCATTCTGAGGTGAGCTACTATTAGCTCCATCCCTGGGTGTAGTAGGCTTTCCCCTACCACCCTGACTTCCCTTTCCACGAAAAGTACCTCTCTTCTTGGCAGACTATTTCCTCAGGAGTTTCTCCTCTGCTTTCAAGGCCATCTGGTAGGCCTCTTCAACTGTCTTAGGAGACAGAAGACGAATCTCATCTTGGATCTCCAGCTTGAGACCATTCACATATCTGGCAGTCCTATCTAGTGTGTCCTGAAATTTCCCAGCTCTTATGCTTACTCTATAGACTTCCTCTGTGTATTCTCTTACTGTCAGCAACCTCTGTCTCAGGTTCTGCATTTGCCTATACAATGTCAGCTGATAATCACTAAGCAAGAATTTACCTTTTAATTTAGCCATCATTCTGGTCCAGCTTTTAATAGGTTGCTTGCCAACTCTCCTCCTTTCTGCCTACACTCCATCCCACCAAAGTGCAGCATGTCCTTTCAGCTTTGTCACCGCAAAATTGACCTTTTTATCTTCGCTTATTTCTTCATAGTCGAAGCATTTGTTCATTTCATTAATCCAGTCCACCAGCTCCTATGGATTCAATCCTCCTGCAAAATTTGATACTTCAATCCTGGGCTTAACTGCAGACCCCAGGACAGTTTTGAGCAGCCTCATGTCAGAAGGAATTTCAACATTTTCTTCCGCTTCTACTATTTCAGGTTCACTTATGTCTTCAGGATCTCTGGGCTGCCTTCGCTCCATGGCACCCATTCTAGCCTCGACCCTCTGCAACATCCCCAACACCTTTGCGTTGGCAACAGGTCTCCTTCTACCAACACCTATACCAACTTGGATTGCCATGTCAGCTCCTGCAAAAACAACTCGGAACAACAGCTCTGATACCACAAATGATGGAAACGAGACTGAAAGTCACCCCTGAGGAGAGTTTTCTCTACTGTAATTGCTCTGTCAGCATTTCCCCTTCCATTAGCTTCGTTTACTTCCATGTGGCCTCTTTCTTTTCTCGGGATTCTATTTATCAAATTCGTGGAATTTGATAAACAGACATTATTTCAACCTTTGAATTTTAATTTATATCTCCGAATTTTATATTAATAGTACAACACTTTATAACCAAATGACGTCGCAATAGACCTTTGTCCCCAGGCCCACATATATATCAATGGTCCAATCAAATGCTTGTACCGTACCTGGTTATCCTCCGCGCATCTTTATCAAATGATCACCATCTGATGGCTCCTTCCCAGATCAACAGCGTACCACAATATCGCTCGACTTCCTTGGTCGAATGATAACGTGCGATGGCGCGCAACAACAACGGTTTTCTGTGGGTCCACCTCGCCACGTGTCGAATGCTCTATGGAATCGCTCCCCAACCAGGAAATACCGCTTATCATCGAAAGGCGGTGCGATATGGGCAATCCGGCCTCGTAAATCCGCTCGCGGTTTTGGAACAGTGACCAACCACGGTTAAGTTGGGTTACGCTATTCCTTTTGGTTCCTTAACTCAGGTCAGGGTTGGGATGGTAAACGAATTTATCTCTCTCTTAAACGGGAATTCCATAATTTTTAACAGAGTTCACGACCCTGGTTTCTCTGCACAGGCCTCGCCTGCGGGTGGGATTAATTCAACAGGGGTTTGTTCAAATAAATATTGAGAAAATGATAGGCAGAGATATGCAGAATCTATACAGTAGTTCAATTTACTAATTGTACATGCACAGAGTTCAATCGCCTCACAATTAAACAATTTCTTCACAATAAGGATTCGGGACAATTCATGGCCAATGCGTACTGGAATTATTTAACAGCAAGCAACTGTGAACACACAGATTTTATTGCAGAAATCTCTCTTCTCCTTCTCCTCCTCTCCTCAATGCGTCCGAAGAATACAATTATATACATTACAGTGCGTCTCTTTGGTTCCTCTGTGAGGACCTTTTTAGGAAACCAAAAGCCTAATTACAATAATTCAACTAACTGAAACATGACAGATGGATCGAATCTAACTATTCGACTTCTTCAAATTCTAACTAATCTAAATGATACTGTCAGCTGAGGTATTGACACCTAGCTGTTGCAATTCAAATGTTTTCGAACCCTCCTAGCCACAACATGTGGACAAAACCTCCTACATTGTTGGCTAGTGTCTAATGCCCCTGCATCAGGTATGTTATGAGTCATGAAAGCTAAATGAACATGAACAGAACTACCCAACACATGATCTTGAGCTAGCAGTGATCATTCACGAACTGAAGATGTGGAGGCACTATCTTCTTGGGAGGCGGTTTGTACTTATGAGTGATCACATTGAGTTGAGGTACTTGTTTGACCAGGCAGGCAAGATGATTGGCTACGATAAGTGAGTTTTTATTTGAGATTAGGTACATCAAGGGAAAGGAGAATAGGGTCGCAGATGCTCTTAGTAAAAAGGTACAAGTAAATCAGTTAGCAGCGATGAACTCCTCTGGGACAAACTTATAGGATATGATATTGCAGGTAGGTCAGTTGGAGCACATGTACATGGAAATTATGCATAGGTTGCAGCAGAGTACATGTAAAGGTGTTGGTACAGGTACATGTATAGGTATAGGTGTTGGTACATGTACAAGTACAGGTACAGGCACAAGTGTTGTTATAGGTACAGGTGCTGGAACAGGTACAAGTGTTGGTACAAGTACAGGTGTTGGCATAAGTACAGGTACAGGTGGTACAAGTACATGTACATGTGTACATGATTTGGATTAATGTCTCATGGTAGATGGATTGGTGAGATTCCGAGACAAGATATATGTACCATACAACAGTGAGCTCAAGAAGGTGATCTTGAAGGAGTTTCACGTGAAACCATATTCAGGTCGCCTAGGCTACTAGAAGACTTTGACTGCTGTGAAGAGATTCTACTATTAGCCAAATCTAAAGAGAGATGTAGCAGATTTTGTGGCCAAATGTTTGGATTGTCAGATGGTTAAGGCAAAGTGCGAGCATCTAGGTGGATTTCTATAGCCGATTGTGATTCCAAAGTGGAAATGGGAGGTCATTTCCATGGATTTCATCATAAGTTGGCCTAGGATAGCTAGATAGCATGATTCTATTATGGTTGTTGTGGACAGGTTAACGAAGGTTATAAATTTCATACCGGTGAAGACTGCATACTCAACTAGTGATGTAGCACAGGTGTTTATTACAGACATAATCAGATTGCATGGTCTTCCGAAGAATATTGTGCTTGATAGGGATGCAAATTTCACTTCCAGGTATTGGAAGGAGTTGTTTGCAGGTTTGGGCACTGAGTTGGCCTTCAGCACAACTTATCATCTGCAGATAGATGGACAGACTGAGAGGGTCAACAAGATATTAGAGGATATGTTGAGGATATATGCGATGCATCAAAAACACAAGTGGGAAGAGTATCTTCCACGGGTAGAGTTTGCCTACAATAACAGATAACGAGATTATTTGAGGATGAGTCCATTTGAGGCACTGTATGGGCGAAGTCGCAACACTCCTATCAATTAGAGTGATCCAGTTAACAGGGTACTAATTGGACCAGAGATGTTGGCAGACATGGAACAAGAAATGAAAGTGATCAAGAAGAACTTGAAAGCAACGTAGGATAGGTAGAAGATTTATGCAGATAGGAATAGGTTGTTCAAGGAGTTTCAGGTTGGGTATTAGGTGTACTTGCGTATTAAGCCCAAGAAGAGATCCTTGCGGATTGGATCATGTGCCAAGCTAGCACCAAGGTTTTGTGGACCTTTCAGGATCATTGAGAGGATCGGACAGGTGGCCTATGAAATTGCCTTGCCCTCCAGAGTGAAATTACATGATGTTTTTCATATATTATTTCTTAAGAAATTGATCATGTTATTGACTGGTCTGTATTGCAGATAGAAGCAAAAGGAGAGTTCCAGTTAGAACTGGAGTGCATTTTGCAGAAAAAGATGCTCATGCTACGGAATCGAGCAATAAAAAAAGGTAAATTTCAATGGAAGCACTTTGGGCCCGATAAAGCTACATTGGAGATGGTGGATCAGATGCGGGCTATGTATCATTCCATGTTTTCCCGTTGAGGCAAAGCAGTTTTGGTGTGATGTTGGTTTTTGTTTAGCATGTGTTTTTCCGATGTTTTGGTATATGTTTTGATGTGATGGTTGGATGTATGTACATATGTACATGGATGTAAATAACACAATGAGCTATGTTATAAAGCTCCAATAGGCGGTATGGTATCATGTCATTATAGTTTCATGTTGTTATGATGTCATGATGGTTTGCTTTTTAGCAGGGTAATCATTGTAAATATTGCATCGAGCTATGTTATAAACCTACATGGGCAGTATGGTTTGATTTTCAGCGGTATTGTTAAAGTATGTGTGTGATTGAACACCAAGGACTCTGTCCTCGAATGGGGAGGGTTTTGTAACAACCCTGGTGAAAAACTCATGTAATAAAGTTAAAATAATAACCACGGCTGATGGGACATGTATTCCAAGCTGAATGTTGGGCAAAACATCCCAGGGGGGTGTTCATTTGGTCTATTATGGCTAAGAAAATTGGCAAAGGCTATGGCTAAGGTATTGAAGAGGCAAAAAGTATTTTTGGCACATTTATTTATGAAAATAATAGAAATTAGGAGAAAAGGGAGGTAAAAGGTCACAAGTTTCATGTGAGGGAGGAATTGAAGGAAAATGATGGGAAATGAATAAAATAGAGGCCTATTATATAAAATTGCTTTTGAGGATCAGTTGGTAAGCTTTTTCAGTGCATTTTTTAGAGCACCCTCATTATTATCCCTCTCTCATACTCTTAGATACTTAGATTTTTCTTGGATCACTCTTGTAGAGTGTGGATACTTGTGATTTGGAGAAAGAAGGCAAAGGAAGAGAAAGAAAGTGCAGGTGGACATCGAGATCAACATCTACAGTGGGATTTGATTGCAGATATCGAGTTTCATATATGTTTTCCTCATTGGTTTTTGCATGCATGGTGTATGCATGTGGATTTCCTAGCCTTGTCATTTCCTGGACAACCATGTTATTGTGGGTTTATTTCCATTGATTATTTTATGGTTGGTTCTCATGATTCTATTAGTTGTTGGGTTCAGTTATTAGTTCATGGAGCCTTGGTTGGACAAATGCTCTGGAGCCCGGCAGATAGCTGTTGGGTTGAGTTACTAGTCCTGGAGCCTTGGTTGGAATAAACACTCTTGAGCCCTGGAGCAGATTGGATAGAGACCAATCCATGATAGTTGTGATGCCCGACCATGAGGTGGAATCACAAGTTGAGGGTTGAGCTGGTTTGGCCTCTGGAAGCCCTGGATTGATTATGATTGATGTGTTTGATTAAGTCCCACATTCATGCTTGGAATAGGGAATGGGGGTGATTGATTGAAGTGAGAATTGGTTCAGCCAATCTATGGTCAAGTGGAACGTGGGAGTCCCATCTTCGGTTGGTTTTTACATTCTGTAATGAAGAGCTCATTTCTCAGGTGTTCGGTATGAAAATATGCTAATTTATGTATAGATTTTATTGCTATTGTATCCATTGTATTTCTATTAATAATATGTTGGTTATGAGCATGTATTCCATCAGTGATGATGTATGGCTCTATTCATGTTTTTTCCTGTAAATGAATATCCCATGTATCTATGGTAAAATTGGTTGTATGATAGCTTATGATGTATGGGAGCAATGCTTTTTAGTCATTCTTAGATAAGAAAGGGACCCCTTTATGTAAATATGTTGTTTATACCTTTAGATGCTATGTTTATGACATGTTTGACGAAATTCCTGCCATGGCTCGGTGGGGTCGGATGAGTTCTAGTTGATTTTATTGCTTCCATATGTTTTTTTAATGTTATTTACCCTCTCCTAAAGTTACAGGAAGTTATGGGCAGTGACCTGGGCTCAAGGGCTGAAAATGTGGCACAAATCCCGGAGCTACATGCTGAAAATTTGTTGTTTGGGCCTTAGCCACTACCTTGACAAGGCTAGCCTATGGCTATAGACCCTATAGTTCCTCCCTTTCCCTTACAAACCCACGTCTAAGCCTCAAAGGGGCAAAAAATCAGTCCCCCTCAGGGAACAGGGCCCTGGAAGGTTGGGTTACCTCCCGAGGATGTTAATGATGCAATGTAAGGTGTGTTTTCGGTGTTTCCATCGGTTCCTCTTCCTTAAAGTCATCTACGAGGATGAATCTCATATTGGTATCCTCTCATCACATGTTCAACCTGGTTGTCTGGTTACTTGGGTAGATGTGGGAAGAGGGTGTTACAGTAGTTTGTTGATGTACCAAATTATTTTTCCTAAGGGAAATTTCCACCTCACTTTACTTCTAATAAGAAAAATAATAATCAAACAAAGTGCAAGATACAACTAGATTAATGGAAATATTTTCTACATAAGGTATAATTATGTTATTAGATGATGTGTTAGAAAGGATGAAATTCTTGATATTCTTAAATATTTTCATGATGAACCTTATGTTGGTAATTTTGTAGATAAAATCACATCCTATAAGATCCTCAATCAAGGCTATTATTGGCCATCCTTATTTAAATATACGATACAATATGTATGAATTTGTGATAGTTATCAAAGGATGGGATGACCGACAACAATTGATGAAATTCCCTTGCAACCACAAGTTCATTTAGAACCATTTGAAAAATGGGCTCCAGATTTTTTTGGACCTATAAACCCTAAAAAAAGAGGAAAAAGTTATATCCTAGTATGTATAGACTATGCTACCAAATCGGCAGAAGCTAAGGCATTATTCAAATTCCCTGAACAACAAGTAGTCATTTTTCTCTTTGAAGATATTTTTATCAGATTAGGAATTCCTAGAGAAATTGTTACTAACTAGGGAGCATAGTTTACTTCCAAGTTAGTAAAAGAAGTGGTGGAAAAATATAAGACAAAGCATAAAAAATCCACTACTTATCACCCACGAGATAATAGACAAGTTGAATCAGCTAATAATATTCTTCAAGTAGTCATGCCCAATACAATCCAAATGAATAGGAAGGATTAGGCAGACAGTTTTCCAGAGGCTTTGTGGGAATATACAACCACTCAGAAAAGTGTTATCAGTTTTACCCTTTATGAAATAGTGTTTGGTAAGAAAAAAAAATTTCCCTTTGAATTCCAAGTCCAAACATTTAGATTAGCAACAGAATTAGGGTTACAATTGTGTCAAGATGAGAATGAAAGAATTATGCAATTAAATCAACTTGATGAAACTAGAAAAGAAGCACTTCAACATAACATCGTTATCCAACAAAAAATGTCAAAATGACATGACAAATTCATAAAGAAAAATGAATTCAAAGTTGCTTATTTCGCTTTTCTCTTTGACTCAAAATTCAAATATTTCAAGAGCAAATTTACCACTCACTAGCTAGGTCTCTATGAAGTAGAAGAAGTATTTGATAATGGATTTGTTAAGATAAGGACAATTGATGAGGAAGGAGTTTCATTTGTGGTTAATTTCCATATATTGAAGCTCCACAACAAACCAATCAGACAACATGATTTTATTTCCCTAATATTTTAGTGAGACAAGATGCAAGATGTGGGTATTGACAACAATACTTCTACCCCTCTTCCACCCAAAAAATTAATTTTCCAATAAATAATTAAATATGTGTGTGTGTGTGGAAAATCAAAAATAAATAAATAAAAGAGTTTAGTGGTGAAAATTCAGGTTTCTCGCACATCCTAAACTTGAACTTTCATTAGAAAAGCAAGCAATTGGCTAATGAAGATTCCAAATAAAAGACCCATCGAATAAATTTTCTTTGAATATTGTAAGAATTCCTAATGAATATTGGAATAATCTGAGGGTACAAGAAAAAGAAAAAAATCTTCTCTTCAAATTCTTGTATATATATTCATTTTGCAAATATTGTAGGATTCACACATATCATGAATCCAATCTTCTTGTACTACAACTCTATATGGCTTGATCAAAATGAAAAGTCCTTCGAAGGATTTCGAAGAAACAAGCATCATATTTCATCAAGGAAAACAATAACATCAAGCCCTATCTTCCATGCTCAATGAGATATCTACCTTTAGTAGTATCATAGGGATCATTCCAAAAAATTTCAAAGAGAAAAGCAAAGTTTTAGCTGAGAAAAACTTGGCTTTCATCAAATAAATTGAGAAACTAAGAGGAGTGAACAATTGAACAAAGAGAATCAACATCTCTACCAATAAAAGAAGATACTTAAGTTCAAGAACAAAAAACTCAAGTCACTTTTTAAGTTGTAGAGGGACTTGGGAAACATATAAGTATTTTTATCATTAGAGGGACCGAACAATTTAATGTCATCTTTAGAGGGACCTGACAACTTATTATATTATCAAAGGGACATAATAGTTCTATTTTATAAACCACAAAAGGGATTGGGTAATAGCATCATCAACCTTAATCTACTCTTCACAAATAAATTTGAAAATGACCTCATTTCATCATCAAAACCAACAATACTTTAAACCTAAAAAAACCACAAATGGAGCTTCAAAACACAATCTTTAGGGGGGGCTTGAATTGTCAAAGTTTTCATTCGTAAGGGACTTGCAATCGACTTCTTATCATTATTAAAGGACCTACCAAAAAGACAACAACACATCAATAACTTCAAGCAACATAAAGGAAGGTTTTGGATTTAATTTACAATGCTTATTTTATTTCATTAAATTTTATAATTAAAATTTTCAATAAGAATACCTCCCTCTTTAAAAATCTTCCATACCACAAAATTTTATGGTCTCAAATCTAACATTTTGTAAAAACCCTAATACTTTATCTTAAAACCCATAAAAAAAATTCCTAAACTATTTCATTTCATATATTCCCAAATTTATTTTTCATTTAAAGGCCAAACCATTCTTTTATTACTTCGTTACCTTACCTCATAAAAATATGCAAAATTATTGTCCAAAATGACTTAATATCACGAGGTTCAAAAGCATCATGAAAAGATAAATACAATACATAGTGAGTTAAGGAAAATAGCATTTAGTTTAATCATGACAAAGTTGAAATGGTGTCATAATGATTTATTTGGGAGCTCATATATATGATATATTTGAAAAGACAAATACCGTCATGAGAATATGACATTACAATTCGAGAAACGAACTTCATTCTTTCCCTTTTGAAAATTATACTGTGTTTTTCTTGAAGGACCAAGTGCTCAACTATACTCTCATTTTTTAGTTATATTTTGTTGAGTAATGATGATATTTTGAGGTAAAATGAAGGATAGCAAGCTCAACTGCTAGAGTTGATGTTTGGGTTCGAATTAAGTCTCAATTGAGAGCAAATTGACTAAGTTTTAAAGCCTTGTTAAGTGCTTTACTTTATTTGAAGGAATAAGGTTACAAAATAGAGTTTTTAATACTAGTGTTGAATTTTTCAAACAAAAATTGAAGTGTTGAGTTTTGTATGGTTAAAAAAGAGCAATGAAATCGTTTGTTAGAAACATGGAAATTGCTCACGAAGGTTCAACATTATAGTGCTAGCCAGAACATTGTTTCGAGCTATATTTTTAAAGGGAAAATCTACCACACATTTTGTTATAAGGATAGGCCTTGTTTGAATGATATCTGACCTAAATCTAACTTGATTTGAGCCAATAATCAAAGCCAAAATACATACATTGGGAAAATCCAGTCGAACTAGTCATGGAGATAAGAAAAATACATGGTTGTAGCCCAAAATTTTCATGCATACAGAGAGGTCCAAAAATTTAGTTTGTTTACCATGTTAAATGACATCTAAAATTTGTGGAAATTATGAGACGGGTCTGTGAAATCATATAAATATGACAACATATGATTCTTTCGAGAGGAATTTTATCACATAGGAGGTTACAAGGGTATGAAGTTGAACAACATATTTTGTTTTATCGAATTTTTAAGGGAATATATTACATTCATTAACTCAGACTTCAAAAAAATATCTTTGTCAAGTGTTCCTAAAAAAGAGCGCTAAAAAGTAGTGATCAAGAGGCAAATTAAAAGGACAGTAAAGAGAAGAAAAAATGATTGGAAAGATAAAACCATATTAATTTTGTTGATTTTTGTAGCATCAGATGTGCTCAAGCCTTGAGATTTTGTAGAGAGGCTAAGACACATGCATTCTCCAAGACCCATAAATTGTTTTGGGAAATTCCACCCTGAGGTTACATAATTAAAACAATTAATCAATTTTTAATATTTCCAAACTCTAAACTTAGGAAATATGATTAATTAAAGGGTATTAATTAAGTCGAGTGTGAATATTCTAGATAAAGGTGTGGATCGAGTCCAATTTAATCTGATCCATCGATTAAGATCTATTCCTGGCCGTTGATATGTCAACGAAAGATTATAAGAAGGAACTCGATGGGCACTTGGAGAACACACTTGAGATTTGTAGAGATCGATTGTACTGGGAGATAGAATTCTCAAAGTAGCAGCGTTGAGTTATGAGAGAGATATCTAGTGGTTTTGTTGCAGTGAGGGGCAGAGATAGTAAGACCGTAGGACGAGTTCCAGATCCGCAGAGTGCATGGTAGAAAAGAAATCGAGAGCCACAAAGAGGCTGCACAATGCCACGTAGAGGAAGCATAGATCTTCAAAGGGAGTCCATTATTTTGTTGGGATATAGTCGAGATCTAGAGCCAAAAGCCAGGGAGTTGAGTTTCTAATCAGCAGAAGATCCAAAGGAGAAGGTGATGTAGTTCCTCGAGTTGTGACTGATTAGGAGTTCATAAATTTTGCTCAAAATTCAAAGTTACAAGATCGGGTTGAAACTAGGATGGTTGCGTAGATATTGTCTTCTTGATTACGGCGCCATGAACGGTTCGAAAAAATGATGTCGTATGAGGGAGATATCGCGTTCTGATCGAAAAGCCAAACAGGTAAATTTTGCGAAAGTTTGACCAAGTTTGACTGGGATGCACAGTGAGAAAAAGGAATATTCTAAGGAATATTCCTTTCCTCAAAACCAATCGGGGTTTGACAAGTGTCTCAGTTTTATTCGTTGGTTGTACTTTTATGTTTTTTTTGGACCAACCATAGGGTGACACGTGGCCAACCCCAAGGCCACCACGTGTCCCCGAAATGGTATATCAAAACTTTGAGGGTCCGCAGGAATTGACCCTGTGACCTCCCGCTAGGCACACGCAGGCCTTACCACCAGCTCTACGTTGTGTTTCTTAACCCGTAAGGGCGCGATTTATACTTATACCCGCCAGCAGTCCCCACATGGCGTGGTCACATATAAACATCGCAACCGTTTACAACAAACCTCGCAGACATTGCAAACCATCTACAACAATCGCCAGCAAATTCACAACAATCGTCACATGGCCATGTTAAAGGTTATCTCCGACAGTTTCTCCATTAACCTCCAGCCTTAAACACGCAATCAACCCCGGTTCAAGTTTATTACCATGGTTTAAGCTCGAAGTTCCGCTAACCACCACTTCGAAGACCGCGGTTTGGGGTTGGCATGTGGCCACCCCAATCGTTAAGTTTAATGTTACAGTTAAATTCAGCTGGAAGTTTGGCCAGCACGTCATTTTGGGTGAAATCCACTAATTTAACTCCAGATAAGTGGATTCCTCCCCTTTTAGTGGAGTTTTTCTAGGTGTAACTGGGAAAAAGAGTAGGAGACTCAATTTTCGCCCATTCAGAGTGAATGAAGAGTCATTCTTGACTAATTGGGGCATTCTGGAGCCATTGGTGTAGAGAAAACAACCATTAGAGCAATGTAACTACATGAATTTGCAAAAAAATTAGCATAATGAAAGATGGACATGCCATTGGGAGATGGACCAGCAGATGTAGCCCAGGAGGGGTGAAATGCTTCATCATGCCTGTTGTGTAAATTTCATGTGGTGACTTATTTCTCTATTTTACACTGTTGTTCAATGTTATTTAAGCTTGTTTTATGCTTCTAATTCACCTAAAATAATCTACAATTCATGGACAAACACCTAAATACTTAAGCAAACTAATGAACTGATTATGCACATGTTTATAAAATAAAAAGACACTTAGCACAACAAAAATAATACAATAATTTCATATCAGTGACACAATGATTGCATAGGCTGATGTAGTTACTGCGTAGAGACATCGTGGGGAAGCTCATCCTGAGCCCAAATCAGTGTCAGATCGCTTGTGACTATGTGAGATTTTCTCACTAACTATTTTGTCAGTATTTCTCTGTATCAGATAGCCAGTTTGGGAATCCAACGATTTGTACTCAAATTACTACTACTTAAAAATAAAACCCTGAAATGTTGTATCAGTTTTCCCAAGTTGGATTTTTCCAGGGACAATTGTCCAAAAATAACGTATCTTTGTGTGTGTGTGTGTGTTTCTATTTTTCCTGCATTGTATTTTCCGCAATATTTTATGTTTTGTGTAGGCCACAGTGCATTTAATTTTTATATTTATTGTGTAATACCATAAATAATTTGTTCAGTACTCACAAATAGGAGAAATCTAATTAGTTGTTACAGTAGGGTTCTGAGTAATGGAATTTTCACATAGTATCAGAGCATAAAAGAAGCAGGAAGAACTCAGTTGCAAGAGGAAAGAGGGAGATTTGAAGCCAGTAGGGAAGTTTTTGAGGAAATTTATTTCTCTGAGTGAGTTGATAGAGAAAAAAATTTTCAGATCAAGAATCGTCAGATTTAGAGGGAGAAATAACAGCGTTTTTCCTGTAGAGTAGATCTTCAACTGGGATGCAAGCATTTTGTAGCAGTAATTGGTAGAATAGGTCAAAAGAGAAGAAGAGGACACACTGAGGGAATTTTGTCCTCAGAGAATTTCTAGCCAAGGAATTCTATTTTTCAACGCATAGCAGCAGTAGCTGAGAGCAGATTTACCAACTCCAACGAGGAGTGCATAAAGCTAGTCAACAGCTACGCAGAGGAGAAGAGGCAGAGTTCGAATTTTTTTTGGTGAGATGGCATCAGCTGGGTTGAGAGATCAGGATCGGTTGGACGGAGCGTCTAACTATGTGATCTAGAAGTCAAGGATTTCCTTCCTTCTGGATGAATACGAGCTCAAAACCTATATCGATAATGTGGTGGTTGTTTCCATAGATCCAGATCAAAAGAATACGTACAAAAAATAAATGGCAGAGGCGAAGAGGATGATCATTGATTGAGTTTAGGATCATGTGGTATCTCACATAGTGACCCTAGGAAAGACCAAAGAGATTTGGGACTCCCTTGCCACGTTGTATGAGGGATCTCCCGAGCAGTGGAAGATATACCTAGAGGAAAAACTGAGAAGTACATGCAGAAGGGGGAGCATATAGACCACTTTCTCACCAGGCTTCAGGATGTCTGAGATCAATTGGCAGTTGTAGGTTCAGCACCTCAGGGCTCAGATATGGTTTGAATACCTCTAAATTCACGCTCAGAAGAATGGAAAGTGTTTGTCTAAAGTATTTTAGGTAGAAACACATTGCCAAAGTGGGATAGGATGTGGGAAGATCTGTAGGAGGAGGAGATGAGATGAGATCTGGTGAACAACACCATCAATGGAAGCAGTAGCAGTGTGATGAAGGCAGAGGTGAAGGAAGATGAGAATGCATCCTTCGCATCAAAGGCGAAACATGAGAAGCAGAGAAGAAAGAAGGATGTTTCGAAGATCAAATGCTTCAGATGTGGTGAACTTTGTCACTACAGTACCCAGTATCCACTCATAAAGAGGGACAAAGAGGAGAGGCGGGATCAACAGGCTGCATTCGCAGAGATCGACAGGCTATCATCCAGATTGAAGGAAGAGTTTACCATGATCACCAACTTACCTCTAAGGGCGAGGTGGGGTGATTTGGTTTTGTAGCCCCAGAAATCTACAAATGGGCATGATCCTTGAGGAGTCCACTTCATGGATCAATTCCTTGCCATAAGAGACCATAGTAGCAATAGCAGGATGGACCAGTGACATTTGGTGCAGTCAAGTGACAGAGTGACAGATGAAATATCTAGTAGCAGTAAGAGACTGAGCAGCGCAAAGTAGAGTTGGAAAAAAATGCAACAACACGGTGCAAAGTCAGTAGCAATGCAGAGGCTTGAGTGACAATGTAGAGACTAGCGACAGTCAGGACCGAGGTGACAAATGCATCATACTAAACACAATTGATTTAGTATGATGGAAATCCCTCAGTTGCAGTAGAAACAGATGAGAGATAATTGCAGTAGGCAACAACAATAGAGTTGCAGTGCAAATGCAGTGGTTGGAAGCAGTATGCAGGGTCAGCAAGAGCACAAATGCAGCGCAGAATCAGAGTTGTGCAGTAGTTGGTGGGCAGTGAGGCCAGACATCAGCAGTGCAACAAGAGGTGGTCCAAAGTCATAGTATTGCTATCAGGAGGGCAGCAGTACTAGAGAAAATTCCTTGCTAATATAGAGTGTTGATTTTTGTAGCATCTAATGTGCTCTAGCCTCGAAATTTTGTAGAGAGGCTAAGACACATGCATTCTCCAAGACCCAGAAATTGTTTGGGGAAATTCCACCCGGAGGTGACTTAATTAAAATAATTAATCAGTTTTTAATATTTCGTAAGTCTAAACTTAGGAAATATGATTAATTAAAGGGTATTAATTAAATCAGGTGTGAATCTTCTAGATAAAGGCATGGATCAACTTTTTTACGTGGATTAATCCCTCTTTCGGACAAGAGCGATTTCCCTAGTACTCCAACGAGTAACTAGAAACAAAGATCCATTTGGAAACATTTTCCTCTAGATTAATTGCATTTTAGAATTATTATAATAAAGTAGAGAGGACATGCCCCTACCTTGAAATCCAAACATTTGATGTAGTCTTTTGTCCCATTGCTCCAAAGTGATTTCTCCAAAGAGTATAACCTGCAATCAAAGACAAGACAAAGAATCAAAGCATCTGCAACATATAATAATCAGGAAATGCTAATCCAACTTAGTGATCAAGGAGTCTAAATATTGATGTTATTTCAATAAGCATAGAAACAAATCAATGAAAAAAAGAGATCCATATGTATTATCTTGAATAAAAAGAGTAATCTTACAACATGATGCCTTGATGTCGTACATATTTCTCCCGGTGTCCTGAACAATTTTTTTTCCTTCAATCTGATAAGCCTTCATCTCTTAATATTAGCATGGAGTTATAGACACAAGGGTGTGATCATTCTCATGCCAACAACAACTCACTAGTGTAGAAAGTGTGCACTCTTATGAACTCTCTTCAGCTTAGAAGATGTATAAGTCAGCTTTTATCATTCACAATCTATATGTGTCTACCATGTGTGTACAGTCTACTTCAGTATCTACCCTTCAACCTAAAACTTGAGCTCAAGTTATAGGGAAATGGAGGTAGTTTCAGTTCCATGAAGAGGAGGATGGATTCCTCTCATGAAGGGATTTTAGCTCCATGGACCAAGGGATAATCTCCATGAGTGGAGGGATAAATCTCGACCTGATCATGACTCTAGAAGCTTCTAGTTGGGATAATTTTGACTAGCTAGGCTTCTATAATTTACTCTTTTATTTTCTTTTCTTTTCACGGGGGTGCGCAAGTAATAGTGGCAAAAAGTGCGGTATTTGTCGCATTTTATGGACAAAACATCAGCGCATGCGCAGGGAAAGGATAAAAAAATCACGCATGTAGAATTTTAAGGGTCTTACAGAGATTTTCTCTAGTTCCAAGACTTGATTTAGGAACATTGGTGTTTTTTACCTCTAAGGGAACGTGATATAGGTGGTGATAGAACCATATGAACACTCAAATGTCATGGTGACAAAATGACGTGTAACAGGAGTCCAAGTTAATCTGAGCCATCGATTAAGATCTAATCCTAGTTGTTGATATGCCAATGAGAGATTATAAGAAGGAACTCCATGGAACTTGGAGAACACACTTGAGATTTTCAGAGATCAATTTTAGTGGGAGATCAAATTCTCAAAGTAGCAGTGTTGAGTTGCCAAAGAGAGATCCAGTAATTTCGTTGCAGTGAGGGGCAGAGATATTAAGACCAAAGGAAGGTTTCCAGATATGGGGAGTGTAAGGCAGAGAAGACATCGAGAGTCATAGAGAGGTTGCGCAGTGCCACATAGAGGCAACAACGAGATTTAGAGGGAATCCACTATTTTGTTGGGAGACAATCGAGTCCTAGTGCAGTAGCTGGGGTGCGAGTCTGGAAGGTCAGGGAGTCAAGTTTCCACACATTAGAAGATCAGAAGGAGAAGATGACACATTTCCATGAGCTTTTTCACACTGATTGTGTAGGCTGACGCAGTTTCTGCGCAGAGACAGCGCAGGACAGCACATCCTGAGCCCAAATCGGTGTCAGATTGCTTGTGACAGTGTGAGATTTTCTTACTAACTCTTTTGTCAGTATTTCTCTGTATTAGAAAGAAATTTTGGGCATCCAATGATTTGTACTCAGATTACTACTACATAATAATAAAACCCTCTGCTATTACACCATTTTTCCGAAGTTGGAGTAACGGAGTATTTTTTGTGTGTGTGATTCTATTTTTCCTGCATTGTGTTTTTCACAGTTTATTATGTTGTGCTGGCTGCAGTGTATTTTATTTCAATATTTACTCCGCAATACCATAAATAATTCGTTCAATAATCAAAAAATATGATAAATCTAATCAGTTGCTGCAGTAGGATTCCGAGTAACGAAATTTTCACAGATTTGAGATGAGAAAATACCATCCAAAGATAATAAAGATCTTGAAGGAAAGAAACTAGCTAGATTTTCTCCTAAATTTTCAAGGATATAACAAGAATTCCTCAAGAGGATTCACATTAGCATTTGATGGAAAAAGTCTTAGGTGGGAGATTTGACTATTCATCTATCTAAATATATATTAAGACAAATCATAGGGTTGTCCCAACAAAGCAAGAAATGGTTCAAAAGACAAAATGTGTAAGTTCGAACCAAGACTTACTTCGTCAAAGGGTCCATAGCTAAGTCGAATTAGAAAAAGGGGATGCCTTAACACTTGGTTACGACATCCTTGGGATGAGATGAAATAATAATACAAAGGTATGTCATGTGTGATGGAAAATTTAGCTCATTTACCTTTATCAAATTAAGACCTTGCAACATTTCAGGGGGGAACCACTCTAAACTTTCTTTACTATTTCCCAATAATTTTGACTAATATATCTAAGATAACTCAAAAGAATCCAAGCAGTGACAAGCATATTTATCGCCATGGAGTCATAAAAACGATTATTGAGTGGGAGCTTATTAAAATGAATGAAACACGGGCATATTTCCTCTGGGGGCTTCATTTTGTGACAATAGAAGAAATTATGGGGTAGCAAGAGGAGACACAACAGGTACAAAAAGGGATAGAACATGTGCAAGAGGAAACATAGCAGGTACATACATAGTAGCAAACAGAGAAGGAATCTGCCCCAAAGAGAGTAACTAGATCCATGGAAAGATAGCTAAAAAAATAAGAAGAGGTGGCTATACCTCTAAAAAGGGCCAAAAGGAACAATCTCAAAGTCCACTTATGATTCAAGTGGAATATTATGACAACATTTCTAAAGAAAAACAAACTATATATGATTACATTGAACCACTAGAAACTTAAGAAAAGGAGGAGCAAAAGAGCAAAGACAAGGGAAAAGTTCCAAAAGAGTATACTTATATTAATGAGGAAGAAGAATATACGACCACTAAAGAAGAGATAATAAAATTGATCAAAAATAAATCTTCAAGGCAAGTGGGAAAGCTCGGTGTACCCTTACCTAAAGAGGTTGTATTTCCACAGCGGCAAGCTCTTGAGAGAAGGAAAAAGAGGATTAAGAAATTGAATAGGACTTTCCAAGAGATGCAAGCCTTGGAGAGGTATCTCAAGTCACAAAATGACTTGTTGATAAAACATAATATTTCACTCCTAAAATAAAACCAAAGTATTCAAGAGGGAAACACAAGACTACAAGAGGAAAATGATATGATTTTAGTCCAAGTATACAAGTGGTATGAGAAAAATAAAGCACTCAAGACAGAGAACAAAAATTTAAAGGTAAAACTACTCATGAAGAAACCAAAACCAGAGGGGCACACATCCTAGCCACCCAAGGGAAATGTTGACCTCCTTTCGCAAGGAGATAAGACAATTTGAAGCATTTTTTTATAGTTAAAGTAGTATGAGGACATACTTCATCATCAACTTGGGGGGATATCAATACTCATTTTGGCTAAGAAAATTGTGATGGATTTTGCCTTTATTTTCTTTAAAAACACTTTTTCCTCATTTATGACAATATTCTCTTACATTTTTCCCATAAAATACTTCCTTTAGGTATTTTTATTAAATTTTAATTTTTGAAATTTCTTGAAAATAAATGCATTGTGAAATGTAAATCACAAATTTCATGAAAATTCACAATCCATCATTCGTTGTTATGTTTCTAGGAAATCCAGGTGAAAATCAAGATATGGTTTTTCCTCATAGGTATCTTGAGATGGTAAAACACTTATTCGATTGAGCCAAATCTATCCTAGAGTGCCTAGTCAATGCACATTCAACGTGCCCAGTTGGACTACTAAAAGGTAGAACAAAATTCCAAAATCACCTAGATTTGTGTTTTGCAGATTGGATCCAAAATCTAAGTGATTAGATGAGATATTAGGATCATATCTAAGCATTAAAATAGGAATCAATCAATTATGAGCATGATTTGTGTGTATTTTGTTACAAATTGGCTAATAAAATCAAGAAACTAGACTTGCCAGAATACGTATTATATTGATATTTTGATTAAAAACTTTGATTTTGACCTGTGGGATTAGAATCAAGTTTCAAACCTATTGATGGTTATTTTTATCAATTAATGAAGTGGCGATTAAGCTTTAGCTTTCGACTTCAATTCCATGTGCTTACTTGAGCCATGGAAACCCCCCATAACTCGAGTTAGTGCACTATGTCTTTGTTGTACAAATGACTAGTAAATACTTGTTATTTCTTGATGATATTCATGTTTATATCTCTATTCATGTCTTTGTACATTCAGGCTTCAATAAACTTACAAACTAGTTGATTTCATGGTGTAAATATATGCTTGACAACTTGTTTCTAAGTTGTTGTTTTCATATGCTTCTATTTCATAGTTGGTGACTACAATATTTATTTCTTGAAGCTTATAATATTGTCCCAACACAAGTTTGATTAGTTGGTAATTTTATAAATTAGTCATAAGAATAGTATTAGTTCTTTAGCTTTGAAATAAAATTTATATTGAATAGCAACAACAAGGGCATCCAAATTTTGGATTGAGCGGAGCGCTAGGGTTTCAACTCGCATGAGACCCTGCAAAACCTCCAACCATTGTCGCCGCAAACCACTAACCTCCTGCAACACTATTCCCTAATCATTCTGTCAACCCCATGGTCGACACAATGAAAGAGGCCCAAGGCCTCTCCCAAGGTCATTCCTCGGGAGCTACTCCACTCATTGATCAAGCAAACATGGTCAGTTAGGAAATCCATGCATACACAATAACAAGCAATGATGAGACCCAACCAGCTCCAGAACCACAGGTCAATGAGGCACCTACAACCTCTACGTGCAATACCAAATGCGAAGATCGACCTAGATTGGTCATTCCGACACAAAGAATAAATGCCAAAATCCAGTTCATGCATGATCACGCACTAATCTGCAAATTTATTGGGATCTGGCCCACAGAGTGAGCTCTCAGAGGATGGATAGTAGCCAACTGGAAGTTGAAAGGACATATAGATACGCAGCTAGGACCAAAAGGATTCTTCACAGTCACTTTTACCTATCTTGAGGACAAGAAACGAATCATGGATGGAGGGCACTATCTCTTCAACTCAACGGGTCTCTATCTACAGAACTGGGTGGAACACTTCAACCTAGAAAAAGAAGACCTATCCTGGGCTCCAGTATGGGTCAGGCTCTATTCTCTACCCCAGGACTACTAGGATGAACTCACTCTTCAAGAAATCAAGGGACTGCTGGGAGAATTCGTTAAGATTGTAGATCAAACAAGGATCAACAAGTACACATCATATGCACGCATATGTATTTACATGCATATAGATAAAACCCTGCCAGACTCAATCACTCTTCAGCATGAAGACTTTGAATGGATTCAAACTTTGGATTACAAGCATGTTCCGTATAGATGCAACAAATGTCACCAACATGGACATCTGTTCCAGGATTTTCCCCTCAATCAAAAGATCAACACCTCCAAAGCAGAGGCCGCACTAGATGCGGAAATTTTCACAAAGGTACACCACATGAAACACCAAAACCGGAAAGAATGTGGTAAATAATCCACCCATGCCCCCCTCCACAAGAAATAGTTTTGATATTTTGGGAAATCAACCTGTAGATATAGATATGGCTCAAGAAAACTCCCAAAGGGAGCCTCCTCTAATGCAGGAACCCTAAGGATCTGCTCAGAATGCTCCATCTCAATCTTCCCTCCCTAAGACAAAAGGCAAAGCTCAGCAAACCCTCGAAATTCAATCGACAATACCCTCCCTCCAAGGGGACAAAGGAACGGAGGAAGCCCCTATGGAAGAGGATCTCATAGACTTTGTCATTAGGGATCTCGACATCCTAGGTATGGAAGATGCATGTAAGTGTAAGGCCTTCAACTTCATCACCCCAAGATAAATTCAGACGCTCACCTCGGTTCTGGACAGAGAAACCCTAGGCACCCAAGGAGGAATCCTTCAAGAGGAGAAAAAAGGACAGCGGGACAGTAAAAAAAGAGGGAGAAAGACAGATCTACAAAGATTGATCACAGCGGGACACACCCTCGTGGAGTCTGGGCAATATGCCCAGCTAACCCGATTCTTCTCCCTTGTCAAACGCTCTTAATTAGGCTTATCTCCTGGAACATAAGAGGAATCAATAGCCCCTCTAAGCTTTGAATGATTGGAAGGAAAATAGAAATTGACCAGCCTAGTATTCTTATGATTCAGGAAACCAAAAGCATAAACACCTCCATGGAAAAGCTTATGTACAAAATATGGAAAGGTAGCCTTTCAGTCTCGGTGGACGCAAACGGTGTAGTATCCCAAAAGGGAGAATGCAGTAATACAAAAACACAATAGCTGGAAACTGCAATAATGAACAAATAATATAAATACACCATAAAAATAGACATAATACCTTAGCCATTTTATTAATAGGAGGTGGAAAAACAAGTACAACAGTGCTCAAAATATGAGACATCCAAGCCAAACAAGTGACCTAGAATGACCCTGAATTCCTCCCACAAGAGGGATTGTGTAACTGTTGGACTGTTGGAAGGAATACTATGATGTCCCTGCTGCAAATGTCGGGGCTACAACTACCGAAAAAATATAAAAATGTAAAGATGGCAGTTCTGGAGCTTAGATGATGCTGAAATTTCAGATTTGGGCTCTATGATGAATACCCAAGATAACCCAGAAAGGATTTCCAAATCTGACAATCTTGGAAACTCACCCTCTTAGGCCTGCAACTATATCACTGTTGAGTATGCAGATTTGAAGCATGAACTGAATAATAGATGGCTGCAATGATATACAATCAACTCAATGCTTGAAGGGTTGATCCCTTCGCTAGATCCTCAAGCTAGAAGCTCAAGATCTAGCTCCTCCATCCTCCAATAGATGTAGTTGTTGAATACACAAAAACTGAGTAAAACTGCACTATCAAGGATGAAGACTCTATAGCCTGATGCTAGATGATTCAAATCAGCTCAATAATTATGGAAATAGTATGCCCAAAGTGAGGAAATGGTCCCTCAAAGGATTTCAAACTGAAATACTGGAAACTTCCCTCCTCCAATATATCTACAGGATTGGACTGCGCAATCCCTTGGGGAATTGTTATTGCATGGAGGTGTGTAATGTTGGCCTAAATTCTGGATATGAATATACTTCTCTGGGAAGACTTATATTGAAGAAAAAAGTGAAAGGATGAATCCTCCACCAGTTTCCTAGTTGAAATGCTAGAAACAACCTCCTCCTCTCAAACCCTCAAGCAGGAATGCATAATTCCTGAGAGTGAATGTGTTGTAGAGAGGGGCTGAATGTGGCACCAATGCCTGATGATGTATGGTAGCTCAAAGAAACCTTCCTAGAGTAGGCACTAGAAGTCCCCTGTAGGTAAGGGTGGGATTTCCGCTCAGAAACACTCGTGTGCTAAACAACACTGCAGACTTAGCTAAACAGCTGAAGCGTGCATAGAAATGTCAAATGACAAATCCAAATCTAAAAAAATAAAAAATAATAGTCTAAAGCACGCCTTCTATTGCTACCTTCATCTCTCTTATATGGTTTGTGAGCCTTACATAGCCCTAGCCCACAACATAATTGCGCTGCACATGTGGCCACTAGCCTCCATGAAGACTACTTTGTCTCTCCATGTTCTCCACCATCTCTGCATTTATTTCCCACTCTCTCCATCATGTGTGCATTAGATGCACAACTTCCTCCACTATATCGTCATTAGTGCTCTATGATCTTACTTTTAATGCACCATGATCTTATTTGACTTCCTCCATGATCTCCATGATCTTCTCATTAATGATCCATGATCTCCACTCTTCCTTCATTAAGAAGTTTCTCCACTACTCCATAATGCAGATCTACTTCTAAATTATCCACATACACACATCAAAAGTGGATTTTATTCATCTATGGTTTTATGGGTCCCTCCACCCTCTTATTTACTTAATTAATCAAAAAAAGTAAAAACTCTAATATTCCAATTATCTGGTGGAAAATTGGGAATATTACAAACTGAGTGTCTGGAGGCCTTACAATCTCTTGGAATCCAAGAGACATTGGCCTAAGTGATTTCCTAGTCACAATAAACACCATCACTGCCTCCTTCCATCTAGAAGGAACCACTATCAAAGGCTTTGTTACAAATTTCTATGACCCCCAACTCCTGCAACAAAAGATGGAGTTACTCCCTAACTTGGCTCAAACATCAAATCCCAAATCAGCTCTGGCTACTTGGGGGTGACTTCAATATGATAAAGAATCTGGGGGAAAAAAAAGGAGGCAGAATTCAAAGTGATCCAGACACGGAAATCTTCAAAGACTTCATCGAAGAACATGGTCTGGTGGATATCACCACCACGAATGGGATACACACCTGGAACAATAAAAGAGGAGGAAATAATCAAATCACATGTCCTCTAGATCGATTTCTGGTTACAGAAAACTTCATCACTATGGGGGGTGAGCTTATTGCCACGATCATGCCCTCCACTGGAACCGGTCTCTTGCCAATCAGCCTCCACTAGGACCGACTACGTAAGGCCTCCAGAAAACCCTTCAGGTTTGAGAAGTTTTGGCTGACCCATCTGAATTTTATGGATGTGGTTCAGACTTTGTGGTCTAGCATGGAAATGCAGAGCAAATCCAAAATGCATCGCTTCCAGCAAAAACTCAAAGCTCTCAAAGCCAAGCTAAAATACTGGAACAAAAACACCTTTGGGAATATATTTCAATATCAACAGATACTCAAGCAACAGATGGAAATGCTTCAACAAACCATCATCTCTGATGGCCACTCTGAAGACACCCTCCTTAAGGAGAAGCAATTGACCCTCAAGCTAGAATCCAGAAGACAACAGGAATAAATATATTGGCACCAAAAATCACGCATCAAATGGCTTCAAGAGGGGGAAATAAACACGAAATTCTTCCACATGTCTACCATTTAGTATAGAATTCATAATCGCATCTCCTCGCTTCGCATGGCCCAAGGCAAGCATGTGGAAAAGCACGAAGAAATCGCAAAAGAGCTAATGTACCACTTCAAATAGATTCTCATAGAACCCATATCAGATCGATCATAAGCCATCAACAAAATAATTCAAAACATCTCGGCTCTCATCACTCAGTAACTATGCAGGAAATGGATATTTCGGTTGCCCAACTCCAAGACGGAAAAGCTTCTGGCCTGGATGGATTTACCACAAACTTTTCCATCATTGTTGGGACATGGTCAAATAAGAGATATTGGAAATTTTTGAGGAATCAAGACACTCTAAATGGATTCTCCCTGCCCTCAACTCCACCTTCCTCACTTGCATCCCAAAGGAAGAAATGTTGCCTCTCCAAGTAAGTACAGACCTATCTCGCTCTGCATGTCATTTACAAAATCGTCTCAAGCCTCTCCTACCCCTTCTTATTTCACCTAAGCAATTTGGATATGTGGAAGGTTTTAAAATCCTGGATGGCATCATCATGGCCCATGAGATAATCCACTCCCTCAAATTCACAAAAAGCCCTTGAATGCTCCTCAAGATTCATCTATCAAAGGCCTTCGATAAATTAAGTTGGAAATACATTAAAAAGGTACTCATTGCCTTTGGTTTTTCGGAGACCTGGGTCCAATGGATATCCCCCTTGATTTCCTCAACTTTCTTCTCAATCCTGGTCAATGGCTCACCCACTGACACCTTCTCCCCTTCACGCGACATTCGGCAAGGCAATCCCCTTTCACCTTTCATCTTCATTCTAATGGCAGAAGGCCTCAATCGATCTATCAAAGCAGTTGTCACAGAAGGAAGCTTAAGAGGCTTTTTTAACCACAACTCTGGGCCTCACACACATCAACAATTCATAGATGAAAATCTTCTCATGGGACACCCTTCAATCTAGGAAGCCCTCTGTCTCAACCACATCCTAACCCTTTTCTCTGAAGCCTCTAGTACCACCATTAATCTTGACAAATCTTAAATCTTGTTTTTTAACACCCTTGTTATCACCTATCACAATATTTCCAGAATCCTTAGCTTCACCATTGTGAGCCTTCCTTCAAAATACTTGGGAGCCCCCCTCACAGATACAACCCTCAAACACTCATATTGACGGGATCTCCTGGGTAAACTTTAGGATAGATTGGACTCTTGGACCTTTCGATCGCTCAAACTCATGGGCCGACTTGTACTCATAAAATTTGTACTCCAATCCATGCCCCTCTATTTGTTCTCCATCCTTGCAGCTCATAAGTGGTTACTCAAAGCTATCTGCAAGATGTAGCGGCAATTTATTTGGGGAGGAAACAAGAACAAAAAGAAATGGGCTCTTGTCAAATGGGAGACTGTTTGTACCCCCAAACATTTGGGGGTCTGGATTGCGGGACCCGACCTCCAGTAATGTTGTCTTAGGCTCAAAGATTTGGTGAACTTGGCTCACCAAACCCATCACACCTTGGGAAACCCTCTGGACCGACAAGTACTATCCTTAATGGCCTCAACAAGATCTCATTAGATTCAATAAGGATTTAAATGGCTCCCTCATCTGGAATGCGGAAAACATCCAACGTCAGCTTATACAACTCCACAGTTTCTGGGAAATCTGAGATGGTAGAAGTGTTAGGTTCTAGGAAGACTCCTGGAAACAATTGCCGAGACTTTCCAACCTCTTCAATCTTCCTCAATGTAAAGGCATCTTCATTTCTCCAACCTCAACAAGGTGGACTTCTTCTAGGACCCTTCTCAGTTCAGGAAAATGAGAACTTGGAAGCATCCTACCAACTGGTTGGATACCTGGAATGAATAAATCTCGGATAACCTATGGTCTTAGCTGCAAAAAAGGAAAATAAAATGCACAAATGGAAAATACATCTTACGATGGGGACATCAACCGACAGGAAGATTCACACTAAAAGAGGCTCATCATCTAACTCTTGACGGTTTAAATCTTATTAAAGACAAGATTTGGGACAACATATGGAAGGCCAACATGTGGGCAAAGGTGGCTACGTTCCTTTGGCTTCTCAACAAAAGGTGCATCCTTAGTTGGGAAAATATCTTGGCCAGAGGGTTCCAGGGTCCTTCATTTTTCCATCTCTGCAAAAAAAACACAGAAATGATGGTTCACCTCTTCGATCAATGCACCCTCTCTCATTAACTCTGGAACAGGGTTGCAAACATTAATAGGCACACTAATCGGGCCCATGGAGATATTGTTCGGTCTATCTGGCAAGTGGACTAATGACCCCTTTCAAAGCAATCCCCTCAACAGAATTTGGCAACTCATCCTAGGATTTCTTATTTGGGAGATTTTGAAAGAATACAATCAATTAATATTCAAAGATCAAAACACCAACAAAGAGATTATATGGATGGCTATTCTCCGACACATTAGTGAGACCCTCTCTTTGAGAACCTGGATGCATACGGATCTTCCTACCTCTACCCAGGAAAGTATCATTCTGCAAAGCTGGAATCTTCCAAATAGGATCCCCCTGGAGCTGACTACAAGCCATGTCAGAAATCCGTCCAATCCAAACCATTAGAGCCCCCCTCCCATGTCAGGATCTCTTGGAGGTATTTTCCGCAATGAACAGGGGATAATTCTCATAATCTACTATGATATATTGGGATGGGAAAGCAATAACGCAACCGAGCTTGAAGGCCTAACTCAGGGCCTCATCATTGCCTACTAGGAAAATATATTTCCTCTGATAACATAAGGATATTCCCAAGTTATCATCCATCTGGTTACCAAAATTCAACATGGATCCAATGCCTCCAAACTCTCTTTCATCTAGTGCCTAGAATTCAACCTGAATAATCTAGAGAACCTCATAAACAGACGAGGTGTTATCTCCTTCCACCACGTCAAAAGACATGCCAATCAGGTTGTCGAAAAGCTAGCGAATGAAGGAGTAGAAGGTCAAAACCCGATCATCAACCAAGACTTTGATAGCTAGCCCAATTTGGACCTCAAGCACCACTCCATGATCAAAGCGATGCATGACCTTAACAACCCGGATGTGGGTGAGTTGTCAAACACTGACAGTTACCTCGTCAATGAGGAGGGTCATGCATAATAGGAGTAGGTGGAAGGGCGCATGGAGGCAAGGTGATATAGAGAATAATCAGTTAAAAGGATAGGGAAATAACATAGGCCCTCATTCCAATCGTAGCATGAACATCAGGGCGTTAAATTCCATGAATGCCATCCAGGGGAGGTCTCCTCTGCATGATCTAGCCATTAATATGGGTACTTCCAAGCACGCAACAATTTGCTACATATTATGGTGCATCCCCATGAAGATCATTAGTCATTACACCGGGAATTCTCCCTGGAATGCCTCGCTCCGCATCCATCTAGATTGGGTTCTACGTCTCAGGATGCCTAGAGCGAGACATTCATGTCATCACAGTCAGCGAGGCCAAAGAACGTAGAGTGCCTCTAGCATACATAGAAAGGAAGATAATGCTCCCCTGCATCTTCAAGACAATTTTGAGGCTGGGATTCCCATCCACATCCGGGAATTGGTCGACCAGGTGGAGGAGGAGGATCGCCAAACCAAGAATTCTCATAGTGAAACGGCAATAGCTCAGTACTGGAACATGAAAAACCTCTTTTCCTGTTTGCTTTGGAAAAGGCAGTTGGCCACAAAGTGCATTAACATACTCATTCTGATCTAAATATGGAAAAACTAGTTTTGTTGTGCTAGCTTCCGCGTCAGTAAAATAAAAAGTGTGCTTAAGGATCATCTCAATTAGAAAGTTAAGAGAGGGTTTATGTGTCAAGTTTTGTGTGTCTTTTATGATAAATTCATTAAGTAAATTACCTTTAAAAAACACATGAACAGTAAGTAAATACAGAGAAATAATACACAACAAGCACATTACATAGAGCTGATAACGAAGTTCACCCCTCCTGGGCTACATCTCCATGGACCTGCTTCAATGGCTTGGACCTCTTTGATTAAATGATAAAAAATATGAATTATAGTCAATTTGTGAGCTCTTGTGGATCTCAAACCTTCTCCAATGGCTCTAGGACACCCCCAATACCCCTGTTTTGGTTCTGATTGAGTTGAATTTTGACTCTCTGGGAAAAATCTATGCCTCTTTTAGTACCTTGGCTTCGGCCTCTCTATGAGATAAAAATGGAAAAACTTCTATTTACAATCCTATACAGCTCATGAAACCTGCTCCAACATGTTCATAGCATCCAAATCATCTAGGATTGACTCTTTCTGAGCCTAATTTGGTCAAAATATGCCAAAGTTATGGCTTCTTCAGTTTTTCCTAGAAAAACTCCACTAAAACTCGAGAAACTCTAGTTAACCTCGACAATTTGGAGCTCCGCCAAAAATGGATGACTACGCCAACTTCTCTGCCAAGTTAAGCATTGGTTAATTAGTGGATAAACGTTATTTAATTAGGATATAAGTGTGAGTTAGGCGTTAATGGCGAGATTTAATTAATCCACATTAACCCATGATTATGTGCATTTTAAACCTTAATTAAGGTTAGTTAATCTATTTTAATATGTTTAAACCTCTGCACATATGGTTTCGCCTCCGCCACGATCACAGTCGACGGTCCTGTGCGATGGGGTTGGCCCCCCATTTTCTCCACCACACCAATGTTTAAATCTTAAGTATATGTGAATTGCACATATATGTAAGAAACAATGCGGAGCATAATTGGTAAGACGTAGTGTTTGGGTGGGGGAGGTCGCAGGGGCGAGCCCGACCTCCACCCGTACACCATATAAAAAAATTTCCCATCCATAAAATGACTTCGACCTTTGGAGGGGGCACGTGGCCACCTCCGGGCTAGCCACATTTCAACACATTATTGGTCCAACCGAAACCAATTAAATTTCCAAATCACCAACCAATCCGAAATGGACACTTGTCAGCACCTCACTGGTTCACTTGGGGGGGAATATTCTTTTTTCTGACTGGGCTGTACGAATTCCTAGTCAACATACCTGTCACCAAAATTTCCCTGTTTAGCCAAGCGATCAAACACTCTAAATTTCTCATACGGACTCTACTTTGAGTGAAATGAAGTGCACTAGAATCAGGAAGGCGAGGTCTATCCGGTCATTCTAGTTTCGAGTGATTATGAAAACTTTCATTTTTTGGAAAAATATTGCCCCCAATTCAGTTTCTGATCACTCCTTCCCATTGACGAGCTTTTGGACCCATAAAATTTTGTTATCTGATGAGATTTGAATACTCTTCTCTTTCCCAAGTTATATCAACTTGATTCTACTTGGAAAAATCTCCATGACAACCACTTGGGTTCACTGACATGCCTTGCCTTGAAAATGGCTTGAGACTTCAACCGATGTCCTCCTTTGACTGCTGACCTAATCCAACACTTGTTGGCTGATTTCTGACTGATTAAACACCTTGATGTACCAAAGCAATCCCTCGGTGCTTGAAAGCTGACTGACGGCCTTTCCACTGAGAATCAGGTTCCTTCTTTGCACACACATGCATTCGATGCAAGCTTCTTCTTGGAAACCACTTTTCCAAGTTCAGCCCATCTAAGTGAACCACAACAATGAGTTCCAATACCAGTAATCACAAGAAAATAAATGACCATTCTTTTTACCTCCACAGTTCCAAATTCCACATCTATAAGAATGCATTCACCATCTCTTTTGCTTCTTGGCGTCAACACATCAAATGGTCTACAATGGTTGTTGTTTTGGTTGCAAAATTTTTTGGCATCTTGTCCCTATTTTCCGATTCTTGATTCCACCATCCTCCAGTTCAACATGCTGCTCATGCCATGATTTGAGAATGAAGGCTAATCATGAGCCTCTCGCTCAAGAGTGGACCTTCCAAAATCCCGCGACATCTTGTCACAAGCAAAACCATTAATTTGAAAAACACATAGTGTAAGAAACATAACTTGACGACCTCTTTCTTTTGCTCCTTCAAAGAAACAAATGTCACATCATGTGAACATCACCATGTACTCTTACATCTTGGTGTACAAACTCATCGGCCAAACACAAGTCGATAAAACATGCCTTTTCAAACAATTGACTCTCAAGTCAAAATAAAGCATGTACAACAACTTGACGATTCTTTTCTTAAAAAAAAAAGAATTTCACACCTCTTGAAACAACTCGCCAACATCTCCCTTTCATATTTGGAGACAAAATCAACTCTTCCAAGTCGTTAATACATACATGTAACAATCAATCGACCAACACAAGTTTACACTCATGCATGTACAAATGATCAACATTCTCAAGTTGAAAAACATACATGATAAACAAAGCAATCAACCAACACAAGGAAATCACTCATGTATGTTCAAGCACAATGAAATTATCAAAATTCCATTGTTCACACACACAAACTCTCATGCATGTATACAATGCTCAACTCTCTCGCAAGTACAATCACAAGTACAAGAATCCCATCTATATTTATAAGTACTTAAAGAACTAAAATGACCAAATTTTGACCCAATTAGACCTTTGGTATTGTTACAACAAATTTGGTCAACATACTCCACTTTCAAACACCTTCCTAGCGTAAACATGCAACATGCATTCTAGAGAAAAAGAAATGTATTCACATGCAAATTGAAACTACAAATTGTCATCTTTGCTGCATCCAAGTGAGTCAACATAACTCTACTTTTCCAACATCTTGCTTCGTGCAATATTGAACATACTTTTAAAAGAAATAAATGCATTCAATTAGCAAAGAAATGCATCAATAAGGCAAGTTTTCATCAATCATCAAAAGAAATGCAAGGCCTTAATTGGTTAAGAAATCTAACCATCTCTTTCCAAACCATTTCAATGGTGCTTCTTTCAACTGCACTTCATTGGTATCATCCTGACCCACATCGATTATGGAATTCTCTTTTCCATTCTTATCAAGATCTCTTTCCACCTTCTTCAAATTTTGTGGATGACTTATTGGATACAAAGTCCAACACTTGTCTACAAGATGACACTGCTTATGGCAATGAATGCAAAATAATTGCATCTTCTTTTCAACATGGTTTTCTTTGTCCAATGGACCTTTGGCTTTCTGTCTCCTTTGTTTTGAAAGTTTCTTGTGTATGGCTATCTCCTTCCAACACCTCAAAACAATATGGTTATTCAAACCACAAAAGGAACATGTAAACTTTCTCCAAATCTTATGTGAGTATTTGCCATGCTTATCATAATCAAAGGCAACTTGATTAAAGGCATATTTATACCTTGCACATTCACCTTTGTCGCCTTCTTGAGGAGGTGAATTTGATACCAACAATGGCTTCAATGACTTTAGAGATTTCAACATCCTCTTGTTTGACATTCTCATTAGTTTCATGCTTATGAGCATCTTCTTGCAAAGTGGGTGTAAAAATTTTGCATTCCTCGTGAACACAAACTTCACAAGCTTGAGGTAATGAACATGTAATGAAAGTCCTTCTTGGAAAACCTTCATGTGCCTCCTTGGATTTGGATCATTCTCCATCATGTTTTCCATAACCAAGACCCAAATACCTAGGCCTTTCCTCAACAACAATTGGCTCAACTATGCCTTGTGAATGTTTGCCCAATCCTTTACCTTCATAGCCCATCTTCATCAATAATTTGGACCCTAATCCTCTAGTGTGTTTTTCAAAAGCACCTACACATTCATTTTGAGAAGAAATAGAAGATAAAATTGAATTGCGTACCTCTTTTTCATGCACATACTTGGCTAGGGTTTCTTTGGCATCATGGAGTTGAGTCTCCATATCATGAAACCTTGCTAGGTTTTCATTTGCAATATGGAGCTGAGTTTCCATCTCATGCATATTTTCAAGAAGCTCTTGCTTCTCATCCTTCATGGCCATCAACTGCTCTTGAAGTATAATTCTCTCCCTCTTATCTTTATACATCTCTTGCACCATATCATTCATGATAAAGAGCTTCTGCAACATCTCTTTATCAAAAATTCTTGCTAAGGAAGATTGACTAGAGACATCACTTGATGAAGTTTCCATCACACTTGCAATGCATAAAAATCTTCTTTGTTGTGATTTGAGAGCTTAGTCCTCAATCTTGACCTTCTCCTAAATAGAGGAGATGCACATAAACTCGCACACAATTAAATTCTCCTTGCATAAATGCAAAACCAATAGCTAGTTGTTTAGCTAACCTTGGAAAAACCATCTGAGGGCTAAAATGAGCTAAATTGTGCTCTGATACTAACTTGATTTGAATATGGACAAACTAGTTTTGTTGTGCTAGCTTCCTCATCAGTAAAATAAAAGTGTGCTTAAGGATTGTCTCAATTAGAAAGTTAAGAGATGGTTTATGTGTCAAGTTTTGTGTGTCTTTTATGAGAAATTCATTAAGTAAATTAGCTTTAAAAAATACATGAAAAACAAGTAAATGCAGAGAAATAATACACAACAAGCACATTATGCAGAACTGATAACGAAGTTCACCCCTCTCGAGCTACATCTCCATAGACCTGCTTCAATGGCTTGGGCCTCTTCGATTAACTAATAAAAAATATGAATTACAGTCAATTAATGAGATTTATGGCTCTAAAACTTTCTCCAATGGCTTTGGGACACCTCCAATACCCCTGTTTTGGTTCTAACTGAGTCGAATTTTGACTCTCTAGGCAAAATTTATGCCTCTTTCAGTACCTTGGCTTAATCCTCTCTATGAGCTCAAAATGGAAAAAATGTTGTTTACAGTCCTCTACAGCTCTTGAAACCTGCTCCAACATTATCAGACCATCCAAATCATCTAGGATTGACTCTTTATGAGCCTAATTTGGTCAAAATATGCCAAAGTTATGGCTTCTTCAGTTTTTCGTAGAAAAACTCCACTAAAACTCGAGAAATTCCAGGTAACCCCGAAAATTCTAGAGCTCCGCCGAAAATGGAAAACTTCGCCAACCTCTCCGCCAATTTAAGCATTGGTTAATTAGTGGATAAATGATGTTTAATTAGGAGATAAGTGTGAATTAGGTGCTAATGGTGGGATTTAATTAATATGCATTAACCAAGGATTATGCACATTTTAACGCTTAATTAAGGTTAATTAATCTGGTTTAATATGTTTAAACCTCCGTGCATATGGTTTGGCCTCCGCCATGGCCACGACCGATGGTCTTGTGCGATGGGGCTGGCCCCCCATTTCCTCTGCCATACCAATTTTTAAACCTTAAGTATATGTGAATTGCATATATATGTAAGAAACAATGCAGAGCATTATTGGTAAGACGTAGTGTTTGGGTGGGGGAGGTCGCGGGGTCGAGCCCGACCTTCGCCCGTCCACCATATAAAAAATCTTCCCATCCATAAAATGACTTCAACCTTTGGAGGGGGCACGTGGCGGCCTCCGGGCTAGCCACGTGTCAGCACATTACTGGTCCGACCGAAACAATTTAAATTGCCAAATCACCAACCAATCCGGAATGGACACCTGTCGGAACTTCATTGGTCCACCTGGGGGAATATTTTGAGAATATTCATTGGAATATTCTTTTTGCTGACTGGGATGTATGGATGCCTAGTCAACATCCCTGTCACCAAAATTTACCTGTTTAGCCAAGCGATCAAAATGCTTTAACTTTCTCATATGGACTTTGTTTTGAGTAAAACGAAGTGCGCTAGAATCAGGAAGACAAGGCCTATCCGGTCATTTTTGAGCGATTATGAAAACTTTAATTTTTTAGCAAATTTTTGCCCCCAATTCAGTTTTTTATCACATTCTCAAAGGGCACTCTGCCTCTCTCACGACCACTTAGATTTGGGACGCCATGGATCATGACAGAGAAATTTCTTTCCCAATTGGGGGTAGGCGAGAGGTTGAGCTACTTCACGGCCTACCGCAGGAAATTTGGGAGCACACGCCCTTATTGAGTCGTAAAAGAAGCTGGGAGGATGATAAGAACATGGTAGAGCCCAGCATTAACGCCAGGCACAAATCCACCATCCCGAGACACCAGCCCCAGCCATAATTCAATATTTGCGGTGGTTATGAGAACCAGTTCATCCACTCAGCTCACAGCAACAACACCGTCGACCCTCCTGAAGGGTATCAAGCGGACTCTTTGTCGGATGGGGAGTGAGTTGCATCCCCTCAGCTTCTAGCATTCACACCGCCTCAGACTTCCAATCAGCCTCCGACAGCCACCCCTCCTCAACAAGACATTCATCAGGAAGACAAGGCCAAGACACAAATCACAAAAGATAGAGCTCGTCTAATGCTACCCTCCTCTCCGTATGCTTGCTGGATTGAGGAGGAAATCCCGACCGAAACTAGCTCTTAGCAAGTTTTTATGTTTTTTTGTCATTACTCTAGTTTGGGACTTAGCCCTTTGTTTTATAAGTACTCTTTATTTTTGTGTCAACAATGATCAGATAAAATATCAAGATACTAGGGTGGCAGGGCTGGTTTTCTTTTGTTGGGCAGCCCACCACCTCCCTGTACGACTGTAATTTATCTCTGTATTTTTTGTACAATTAATAGATGAATGGAATGCCACTTTGCAAAAAAAAAAAAGAGCAAATATACTTGTTTAGTTTTGATTTAATAACATGCATCACGTGTTGTAGTTAAATTTGTTTAAGAGTCATTTTCTAATTAATTAGAGGATTTGATAAATATTTGATTTGTTAAGTAATAAATACTTAATAAATATTTCATACTAGTCCTTAAGTACACGTTACTAGTAACTAGTTATACTAGTTTCTAGTCCTTAAGTATTTAAGTTTTAAATGGAAATTATATATATATATATATATATATATATATATATATATATATATAGAGAGAGAGAGAGAGAGAGAGAGAGCATGTTTTAATATAAGCGAGGTATTATTAGCTTAAATAGATTTTGGTTTCATTAGTTTGATTTACTTTGGCAATAATATCATAGATATATTATTTGTGTTAAAAGAACTAATTGGAAATTTCATTAGATCATTGAATTAGCATTGTCACCCATAACCTTAAAATTCAATGTCATTTTTAATTGTTGATAATCATAGGGTAGTTGTCGTTTGAAAATAAACTTAAGTGGTCAAAATAACCAAGACACTAGGAGTTCCATTTGCCAATTTTTTAGGAGAAGAAGGTCTAATTCTCTTGAAGACTTTGCCTTTTGTCCTGAACCTTTTAGACACCATAGTTCCCTGCATTCATTTACCACTTTCCTAGAGTATAATAATGATTCAAGTACATACCAATTGAATAGATGAGTAGAAGAATATGAGTGACTGCTCATTTCACTCTCATAGATGGGGAAGGCCATAGTTTATTCTCATTTAAGTAACTAGTATTAGGTCTACTGAATAAGTTGAGTAAAAGACTACTAGAGTGTCCACTTGTCGCCAAAGGCAAGGAAGGCCCTAGTGCATTGGTAAGCCTTTTTGATTGAAAACCCCTTGATCATCTTCCCAATTTTTGAGTGAACACTTGGCATTTTGGATATGATTGTGTAGAGAACTTGGACTTTGTATGAGAGATCCCAGTATGGAGTATTCTCAAAGTCAAGTAAAAGTGATTTCATTACAAGTTTGTGTGAATAATTTAAGAGCTTTGTTTCATTCTTCTTGAATTTAGTTTTTAATTTTGACTTAGAAGTGAAAATACATCTAACTTAACTCATATTACATATTGTAGTGTGCTTCAAAGTTTGCGAACACCAGATTGATATAAAATCATATCCTAGTTTAGATTCCTAAATTAGACCTGATAACAACCAAGCTCAATTTTTTTGTATTACAATATTATATGACTTAACCACATATTTTTCTGATACAAATGTTATTTATTATTATTAAGAAAAACAACAATAGAAAAAAATACAATAAATTATTCATCAAAATATAACAAAAACCATTCAACATTCATCACACAAACACCGTGCATAAGCAAGATGAGAAATTGCTATCAACATTGATTAGTGATACATTTCTCATGAGATTTCATCAATGATTATTGACTATCATAGCATATATAACCTTGACCAATAACTTTATTTTGTTTAGATATAAAATAAATAAGGTCCATGCACACCAATGGATCATTGAGAACTTGGAAATTAATTGAATTCCATAATCCATATTTTTCTCTCAAAGCTATGACCATTAGATATTTTCATGTCGTGTTTAGCATCAACCTAAACATTTATTACAAAGGACTGTCGCAACCATTAAATACAAAGCATAAAGATTCCCAAACTCAAAAGGGTGTTGACATGGGTCATAAGTTTGCACAAAGGAAAACTCCATGCAATGATGAATATCCTTTTAACACCACCCTACCACCTTATTCAATTCTTGTGTGGAGGTTCTTGCAACATGTTGCAAGAGTCCTCAATTTTTTGAAGACAAACTTGAAACTCTTGATTACCATGGGTCTTGCACTTACCATGAGAATGGAGGTAATATTGCAAGAAAGGCATAAAAGGTGTTAAACATATGTCTTTATGAGTATTGAACATTACGAATCACATAATGGTAAATTTTAAGATCAACTACAAATTCTACAAGAAGCTAGTTTTATGAAAATCCATCTAAGAGGACAAGATTCCTTTATATAAAAAAGGATATGACAGAGTCAAAGGATTGTTTATAACAACTCGTTGGAAACTTTCAATGTTTACTTCACACACACTTTGTCATTGTGTAAAGATAAGGTAGTATATGCAAGATACATTGTTATGATTCTTAATTTTTAAAATTGGATCATAAACAATATGTTAAAAATGTTGAACACTTTAGTAAACCGAAAATTTTATAGGTAAGGCAACGCCAATTTACATGTTAAGGGGAAAATTCTTGATGAGATAAGCTCTAATACATGTTTTATAAAGTGGAGCCCATCTTTATTTGCAGCTAAGTAGAAAACCCTAATCACAACCAATTTTTAACTTCCTACCTACCTACTAAGTGTTTTGTAAGTAGAATCCATATTAAATTTATTTAAGGCTAACTACCTAGTAAGCCTTATTTAATAATAATAAACATAATGGACCTAATACACTTTACATTCGACGGATACCATACCTACTTGATCATTAACTCTAGTGGATGGTTTGGATCCTCATTATACCCCTAGGAAGGATCCCACCATTGTACCCTCCTTTCAGAAGTGTTGCCCTAAACTTTTGTAGTGATTATACATCACCATAAACTAGAGTCTCACATATGGTTGATTATTGGAATGCAAAAGTAGTCCAAGAAACCAAGGTTTCATGTATATGGTGGTCATAATGTTGAAGCAGTCAAAAAATATTGTTCATGAACCAAAGTACTGTTATTGCAAAATCTAGCACCCTAGTGCTAGGCCTCACTATATTTTCAGCAAAAATGGGATCTACCACAACTGTTACCATAGTAGTGAATTCCCCTATTGTTTTATGGGTAGATTTTATCCCACAATGGAGGCTTCCATGATATGTTTCGAAGATTAAGTAACCTAATGATTTCGAGGCTAAGTACCCTCTAAAAATCTTGCTATATAGGAACTCCAAAATAATCTTCAGTAAATGTAGGGCTCCGAGTGTAATGAAGTAGCGAAGTCAAAAAACCTATGGGTCAAGATTGGACTTGGAGATGTTCAAATAGATTCCAAACACAAGCTACTTTGAATTTAATGATTTACAAAAAGCATAAAGTAAAGGTGAAATAAGGACTGATGCCTTGAATTACCAATGAATTTCTAGGCATATGGAGTCAAACAAGGAGTGAGTTAGTAGTTGAAGACCTTGGATGGAGAGGGAAAGAAAGAAGGATAACTTCTCAATATAACCCTAGTGACTTTCCAAACTAGGAGACTTAAGGTCAAGGAATGTAATCTAGTTTCCTTGATGGATACTTGATGGCAAATTTTGCATACAAAAAAAAAAATAGTTCATAAGAGATGTAGCATTGGTTAATAAGGCTCAAAATTCTAATTAAACAATTATAGAAAAAATGGAAGGTACCTCTCACAATAAAATTGCACTATTCATCTAAGCATCACTTTGTCAATCCAAATAAAATTCATCCATGCAAAACATATCTTCCCCAAGATAATTTGCTCAATTTGAAATATCCAAAGCCAAATTTTTACAAGGAAAAATCACAAAATTTTCAAATTATTGTGGGATTTCTTCCCCAAAACTCCATAAGAAAATGAGAGGAAGTGCACCTCCATTTTTAGAGAAGGAGCTCAACTTCCCTCACAATAAAGTAATCATTTTCTAAGCTAAAATTCTCTAAATTAGCTCAAGGAGGGGTAATAGGCCCTCTTTACAAATTAATTAATCTAAATTAATATAAAATGGGGCTTCTAATGCCACGTGCACATAAATTAGGGGTTTAAGCTTTCAAAATATGACCCTTGTCTACATATGAAGGGAAAAATATGGTGTTAGTGTAACATCCAACTTCCAAAGGTCATTCAACGACATTTTGTGTCCAAAAAGTCTTCAAATTTGTGCATTGGAAGCCTCTAAAGTGGATGTACAATCCAAAAATTCTTCTCCAAGGTGGGTAAAAAGGCTCTAAGTATGTGAATTAAACTACAAAAGGACCATAGTTGACCCTTGAACACTAACTTTTTCCATAAGGAAAGAAAGAAATGATCCAATCCCTCCTTTATTCGTGGGTATTTAATCAAACCTGTAGTCCTTTAGAATGGATTAGCTTTTGTTTCTTTTTATTTAACAAAAACCTCATTCACACAGTCCCAAGTATACACAACCCTTCAAATTATATTTTCCTTTGGGCTATAGAGTTGGTTTTCCAAACCTAGGTTGGATCTCTTAGATATATATAAGATATTGAGGGGGGAGCTCTAATTCTTCGACGAATTTTTTTCAGCCCCTGCGGCCTTTGGACTCTGCAGCTTCCTCGCATGTGACCTCTAGTTCCGCGTTTGTGGGTTTGGGTAGTCTATCTTAGGTTCTGGGGTCTCTAAGTTCCTCTTCATCACTCTATGCCGCCACCTTTTCTCGCTCCTCTCCTCTGACATCGTCTCTCGATCTCTCTTCCTCGCGCAGGCAATTGTTACGTTATGCGTCATCATGAGCGAGGATGAGGCGGATCTCATTTACAACGCAGAGGTTCGTCACGTTCTTCCATGACAATATGAATTTATGCGCAGAGCAAATAATTCTTTCCAATGATCATCCTAAGGCACTCAGACAGATGATTTACTTTATTCCTCCATTCCTCTAAATTATGGCTCCTCTGTACTGCCTAACAGTGACCGTACCACCTTCTCCGGAGAGGATCTATCTCAGGCATACTATCCCAAATTCAAACGAGTTAGGAAAGGCATCCGTCCAAAGTCTGGCAATGCCAAGCTCATTGTTGGGGAAGACATTGCAATTTCGGAGGTACCAGACTACCTAGAGAACGCTCTTGTGGGTCGTTTCTGCGGACGAATGGCGTCTTCTGAGGGAATCTCTGCATGGATTGATGAACACTGGAGACCCCTGCTGGGATATTCGCCATCCTTTCACCAGATTTCTTGAGGTTGGCTCCTTTTCAAGTTAATTTCAGTAGACGATAAACTAACATTGATTGATCGAGTGTGGAATTGGGGTCCATCTGGCCTTTTTCTTCAGCATTGGGATGTTCATTTCAACGTTGATCATGCCCTGCAACACTTGCAAAGAGTTTGTGTTATATTGCCGAGACTCCCTCAAATTTTCTAGCAACGTCCCCTTCTCAAAGCTATTGGAAATAAATTGGGCATGTTCATCGCCCTAGAAGAAGACTGGGATACAAAATTGGACCGTAGATGTGCAAAGATCCAAGTCAAATTAGGCATTCACAAAGGTTTATATGAAGGCATCGTTCTCAAAATGCATGGGAGTTCATGGACACAAAAGCTTGATTACTGGAAACTGCCTTTCAAATGTTTCTTATTTAGACAGGTTGGCCACCTTGCCATGCATTGCCCACGTCCTGACCTCTCTTGGCCTAAATATAAAATAGTATGGAAAAATATTAACCCTGGCCATAAATCTCAGACTGACTCTCTTGTCCCTGGGTCTTGCGCTTCTGAGGAGATAAAGGATGTTCCTCAACAAGTCCTTGTCGACGTGACTTCTGCTGACAAAGGTATGTCCAAATTTTCCCTTCCCCCTCCTTTAATATCTAAAAATAATCTTCCACAATGTTTTGAAAATGGTGGAAATTCTTCCTCCTCCCCTGTCATCTCCATGCCTCTCCCTGTTTCTCCTGGTCCGCCCCCTCCCTTGCCCTCTCCTCCATCTCCCCCTCTAGTGGATTATCCACTGGCTGATTCCTGTGTATCTTCCCTTCCCCCTCCCTCTCCATCCTATGTATCAAAGTTGCGTTCTCGCTCCACTAAAAGTTCCAACATTGTTGTTAAGGGTGGTATGGCTATTGATCCGACACCTAAAATCATTTTAGGTTGTAAGACCCACCTGTCTAAAGCACAGAACCATGCCTCTATGGATGTTAGTGCGAGAAGACAAAAAACTATTTAGCGGGCCCTTGGAGCAGGGAAAGGCCCCAAGAAGGGTCTCTTATGATAGTCCTTTCGATGAACGTGTGGGGTCTTGGGGGCGCCCCCTCTCAATTAGCCCTCAAACTATTAGTACAAATCGTTTCCCCATATATCCTTCTTATAGAAGAAACTAAGGTTTTGGGTTCCCATGTTGTGGATTTTTTGTCAAAATGGTTAAAATATTGGTCTTTCGCATCTACTGACGCTGTGGGACAGGCTGGAGGCTTGGTTACATCTTGTTGCCCTTCCATTTCGGTACTCTCCTATAATTGCCACTCGACCTTTATTAGTTCCTCCTGCTTTGACCAAAAGTCTGGTTTATCCTTCTCCTTAATTAATATTGATGGTCTGTACTCTGAAAAAGGCCTTTCTGGTCATCCCTGCTCTCCTCTGAAGTCGCTCATTCACAATCCATGATATTGGGAGGAGACCTTAATTTTACCCTGCCTCAACACGAGGTTTGGTGGGTTTCAACTAGAGTTGACCCTTTGGCCCCTTTCTTTATGTCCCTTTTGGAATCCCATAGGTTGGTGGATGTTCAACCTTAGAAAATTACCCCTACTTGGTGAAATAAGCGTAAAAATGCTGAAGCTATATCTAAGAGACTAGATAGATTTCTTATTTTGAATGGTCTCCTAGACAGGAATTTCAGAATTCAGTCATGGGTAGAAGCTGGTGGTTTGTCTGATCATCTCCCTATAATTTTGTCTATTGATGTCCCTGAGCTGAAACCTCCCTCTCCCTTTAAGTTCAACCCGACGTGGTTATTATAGGAGGAGTATAGGTCTTTGATTTCCAATTCTTGGATTCATCTATCTTCAGATCAGTCCATTCCATATATGAAACAATGAGCATCTAACATTGCCAATATAAAAAAGGTGACAAAGAGATGGTTTCAATTTTTTCATGCCAATCAACAAGAAAGTTTAAAAAAGACTGAAGCTGATATTTCCATCCTCTATAATTCAAATAAAAATGTTATTATCTCTGAAGCAGATCTTGACTCCTTAAAATCCTTGGAGATTAAGCGACATGACCTTCTCTTGAAGGAGGAACAACTATGACGTTTAAAAAGTCGTGCAATCTGGATTCAGGAAGGAGATAATAACACTAAGTTCTTCCATCGATTTGCATCCCATAGACGAAATCAAAACACTATTCGGGAGATCCATAATTCAGATGGTTCAAAAGTAAGCTCCTTTAAGGAAAAATCTAGAGCCGGTTTACATCATTTCAAGGATGCCTTCTTAGCCCCTGAAGGTTGCCCGATTTAGGAAATTCTACAAGTCCTTGATCTCTTTCCTCAGATGATTTTGGAAGAAATGAATTACGTCCTTATAAAATAAGTTGATGATGTTGAACTTGAACATATTATTTGATCTTTCAAAAAGGATAAGAGCCCAGGCCTGGATGGTTTGACCATCGAATTCTTCTTGGGTTTTTTGATCTATTAAAAGATGATTTGCTAAAAGTTGTAAAGGAATCTCAAAGATCCGGAAAGGTCTTGGGTTCTATAAATTCGACCTTTATTTCACTTATCCCTAAGAGTCAAAACCCCTCTTCTTTTGGATATTTCTGTCCTATCTTATGTTGCAATCTCATTTACAAGTTGATTTCAAAATTAATTGCACAACATTTGAAGCCCATTCTGAGCAGTATTATCTCTGAGGAATAATTTGGTTTTCTACATAAGCGAAAAATTCATGAAGTTGTGTCCTTGGCATAAGAAGTTCTTCACTTTGTACATCTAAAAAAAAAGCCTCCTTTGTGCTTAAATTAGATTTATCTAAAGCTTATGACAGGGGTTAACTGGACCTTTCTGAGGCTCTTATTAATTCAGATTGGGATGGCTGTGGAAGTTGTGGAATGGATCATGGGATGCATTCAATCTGCATCCTTTGCTGTCCTTATAAACAGGTCCCCCTCCGATTTTTTCCATCCTTCTAGAGGGCTTCGTCAGGGATGCCCTTTGTCTCCTTTTTTTGTTCCTTTTAATTGCTGAAGCTTTAATTCATCTTGTCAAACAAGCTCGAGATTCAGGAAATTTTAAAGGAATCCACATTGCAGGATGTGAATATCTGACACATATTTTTTTTGTTGATGACATCCTCTTATTTGGTGTTGCCTCAAAAGAAAATGCAAATTCACTAAATAAGATTCTTGACCTCTATCAAAAGGCTACAGGAATGCTGATAAATTTTGACAAGTCATGTCTGATCCATAACATCTCTTCAAGTTCCTTGTTATCAAAGCTCAAATATTATTTACCCTTTCCTCACTTAGGCTAGGCGTCTGGGTTTAAATATTTGGGCTTTTCCCTTAAACCAAATTCCTATGTTTTCAGGGACTGGCTATGGCTTTATCAAAAGATAGAAAAAAGAATCATGCATTGGACCAATCGTTACTTGTCCAGAGTAGGTCATTTGGTCTTGCTTAAATATGTTCTCCAAAATATTCCAGTGTATTGGGCCACTATTGCAGCCATTCCGAAAGGAATTCTTCACAAGATTCGAAAAAAATGTTTCTCTTTTCTTTGGACTGCCTATAAAAAGAATGAAGGAATTCCTTTATCAAAATGGACAACCTTAGCTCTTCCCAAAGATCTGGGAGGCTGGGGAATTAAAAATTTACCTATCTTATGTTTATCATTAGCTCCAAATTCATTATGGAGACTTGCTGAGAATCCTGGCTCTCTGTGGGGACGAATTTTATGCGCAAAATACATACCAAGAACTTTTGTTACGATCTCATTCCGTTATCAATCCAAATCTCACAGAAATGGCTCGGTTGGATAGAAGGTTCTTGTCCAATCTTTCCCTATGATTGGTAATTGGACCGCCTGGAACATTGGTAATGGAAACCAAGTCAGAATTAGTTTGGACCCTTGGGTTGGGGCAGGAGAAAATTTTAAGCTCTTGGAGAGGCTTCGAAATATCTTACATTCAAATCATATTTTCTCCTTAGCAGATGCAACTTCTTCCTATCCACAGGCATAGGGATCTTCAGGATGGAAATCAACAGTCTCCCTGAGGCTTAGTGAGGAGGATTCATAGGAATGGTCTTCTTATGTGAGCCTATTGGTTAATAATTTCATACATCTAGACCAGGAGTCAGAAGACACGTTGGTTTGGACAAAAAACACTACTTCTGGATCCTACTAAGCAAAATAAGGCTATAAGGCGTTTATGGAGGAAACCTTCTTAGTAGAAAAAGAGGAATGGTGGACTCTTTTATGGAAAGCTCGTGGACAATTAAAAGCCAAAATTGTGTTATGGCTGGGTCTAAACAATAGGCTCCTTACTTGGGAAAATCTGCAAAGACGTGGATGGGAAGTTCTGAGTCGTTGTTCTCTCTGTGGAATAAATTCTAAGACTGGCCCTCACCTTTTCTTTTTTTGTTCTTATGTAGAGTCAGTATGGAACAAGTCGGTATCTGCTTTTACTTCAGTTCAACTTGAAGCGGTTGATAGTTTTCAATCCCGTATGAAACAATGGTGGAGCATCCCCAGGGCAAGCACTTTTGCTACTTTCCCTTCTTTCTTCACTTATGGAATTTGGTGGGCTCGAAACATGAAAATTTTTCATGGGAAAGCTATCCCAGAAGAACTGACTTCGCCCTTAATTGTTTAGTGGACAAACGAACACAAGTGTCCACCCAAAGTGCAAAAATTGAGGATAATTCAGCCCCCAGTCATAAACTATGACATGCCTTGGGGATTTTTTTAATGGAGTCAGCCAAGGGTCTCCTCCTCTTGTTGGTGCAGGAGCCACCCTCCATCTCTGCCCAGAAAATAAGTATCTAATTAAGTTTGCGCCTGGTCATGGCTCCAACAATAAGGACGAATTGGCTGCTCTATGGGCAGTTTTATATGTGGCCCATGTAGAGGTGTAACAAATTTACAGTGTTTTGGTGATTCAAAAGTAGTGATGGATTGGGCTATGTAGCGCTCACATATTTTGGCTCCCCATTTACAAGTTTCTTACGATCCATTCAGCATTTCTTCTTAAAATTCTCCTCCCTTTCTTTCAAAAATGTATACAGAGAGCTGAATTTAGAGGCTGATTTCTTATCAAAACAAGCTCTGACATTGCAGCTAGGATGCATGATGATAATAGATGCCTCCTCTATTAAAGAGGAAGTTATTTTGGTATAACAGGTGGTAGGAAGTATGATGCTCTAAAGAAAGAATGAAACACAGTTTCACCCAAACATATCTATTTTTGTTTTTTTGATCATATATATATATATATATATGTATATATATATATATGTATATATATATATGTATATATATATATGTATATATATATATGTATATATGTATATATATATATATATATGTATATATGTATATATATATATGTATATATGTATATATATGTATATATATATATATATATGTATATGTATATGTATATGTATATGTATATGTATATGTATATGTATATGTATATGTATATGTATATGTATATATATATGTATATATATATATATATATATATATATATATATATATATATATATATATATATATATATATATATATATATATATACATATATATATACATATATATGTATATATGTATCTATACATATATATATACATATATATATACATATATATATATATGTATATATATATGTATAGATACATATATACATATATATGTATATATATATATATATGTATATATATATATATATATATATATATATATATATATATATATATATATATATATATATATATATCTAGGCTCCACGCCTATACAATACTCCTCTCATCACTTGTATTAACAATTAGGCCAAATTCTGTTGGTGTTGCAGGGATATATGTTAATCATTGGTCTCTGTACAATTAAAAGATCCATTCTCTGTTAACTTACACCGTGCTAGGATATGTAGTAGCACACCTCAGAGTTAAACAAATAAGTATTATAGCTCACATAATTGATCAGAGCAACTCCCAAATTCATTTGGACAAGTGTCATATGCACTTCAGGGCTGATGTAGAATTTGATTTTGAACTTGATAGAGCCACTAGGCTTGTCTGAGACATAATCTATGGCTTCTCATAACATCGGGGTACACCTCATATTTTCATTTCCATGCTTCTAACAAATGGCATAGTCTAATTTACTATATGGTAGTAGATTTCTTTGCAGTATGGCATCCACAATCACTATATTTACCTTACTTAATCATCGAACACTGTTGTGCAACTATTGGGTACTAGATGTACTATGGGGCATGGAGTTCACATGAGCATTCATTTATGAACTACTTTTGAAATTCCATTAACCATTTCCAAAATCAACATGTTTGCTAAAAATCTCAACTCACTTCTACATGCCATTCTCTTGCTAATATGGGAGGTATTTTGCTCAATCTCCCTTTCTCTATGTTTCAACATACAAAATTCTAGATGGTACATCAATATTTGGTGTTTACTTCAAAGATATTACCCTACTCTACCTATACACAACAAAAATAAATATGGTGGGTAATAAGTCCCATGTCCAAATGCCCATGTGAACTTCTAACAAATGACCCCTAAGCCCAATGAATGGTTGAGTATTATGGTTTAGATGCCCATCACAATATCATGGATCAAAATGAATAGAACTCTCCATACATAGAAGATCATCCATGTAGTTGCAAAATGTGGGTTGTGGATCTATAAAGAACATTATCATTATAATAAGCCAACAAAAAATTGTAGTGATAATATGATCCTAGTGTCCCACAATTACATTCTCTTCATATGGTGGCACAAAATCATCAAAGAGAAGTTGAGAGTAGTTGTCTTTCTAAAAATGGAAACTATCCATATACCATTCCTCACAAGCTTCTTCGAAATCATAATGGGCATATATGTCTTTGACATACTCTTCTCTAATGAAATGACATGTCTTGGGAATGTATGGAGCTGCTTAGTTTGGTGGATATCCTCCCTAATTTTTTAGGATCCTTCCTTATAGTTACCTAACATTGATCGAGCCTGTTCTATAGGTTTTAGAACAATGACATGCAAGCCCCCCATTGCATACCCCTTGACATTGTCATTCTTTGGTTTTGGTAGGGTTGTGAAATTACAAGATTTAAATGACCCTAACTTCCTTAATTTTGATTAGAACTACTAGCATGATCACAATATAGAGATGACATAATTACTCTTTTCCTAATGAGGTCACTTTTGTTGCAATCAGGTTCATAAATACGAGATAATCACATTACATGAATTTCAACCTATAATAGTTTTATCTTTTATTTGTTACTTCCATTAACTTGAATTTTCAAAGGCCTTAATCACTCTAATTCTAGTAGGATTGGTTTGGTCACAATTTAAGCATTTTATCAAAAGATATATGCTTTGCAATACTCACGACTATTGTTAAGAAACCCTAGAAGAGTTGATTTAAATGAGTAATATCTTTAGTTCCTCAACTCCATTTTCTCTTAATTGGGAGTTTTTTCCAAATAAACTTATATCTATAATATGTTTCTTTAAATTTCACACATAAAGCCTTAGAAATAAACCCAAGTGTCATGTTCCTATTTTTCTTCATAAAATCTCCCAAAGAAAAAGAAAAAGAAAAATAAAAATAAAATAAAAAATAAAAAAAAATTAAAAAAAATAATAATATAAAGTTTTGATATTACATAATACAACATATTCCATATTAAAAAGTTTTGATAATATATAATACAACATATTCCAAAACATGATTTGTAAGGAAGATATAGTCCAATAAAAAAGTATTTCTATCCTTCCTTGAAAATCAAGTCTGTAATTTGAGTTTTAAAAGTTAAAGATATAATATATCTTATAATTACACCACGTTATTTCCAATATAAAATTAAAAAGTTCGATTGTTCTATGAAGGGATGGAAATCCCTTTGGCCTACTTGCGGGACACATTGATGGAGACGGGATCAAAGTGCTTGGGCCATCATAAGTACCAAAGAATTTTATTAAAGTAAAAATAAAATTAAGTGACCCCGCTTTTTATTTTAGGGTCCACCACCCCCATTTGGCAAAAACGGCTTACCCTCCGATAACGTCTTCTTTGAGAAGTGCGTAAGTCACTAGATCCCTCTCTCTCATGATTTTCCACTCACACAAAAATCACCAAACAACAAATGACATTTTCAATTTTATTTTATAATATTTTTTGTCTCCTCCCTTTCAAGAACGTGACAACAATCTACTCCAATAGAATTCAAAGGAGGATGGAGGCATAATATGGTGGGGGCTTTACTACCTTAGAAAATGACTTATTTTATATTATATGATTGGCATGAATGGTTTGTCACTCATGTATGAAGAATTTTTTAATAATGGTATACACACTAAGTATATGGAGTTACTTTAGATCTATGAAGTGACTTTGATGTGGTCAAATCATAACTCCTAAATGCCAAAAGAAAGTTGTAATCAACCACTAAAAGAAAGGGATGTAACACAAGAGTAAGTGGTGTTGGAAACTCCACTATTAAGATGATCTCTAATTATATTAGGAGGATTTGTTGGAAGCTTCTAACTAATAAGATGATTAGGGAGATTGGTAGAAAAATATAATATTTTTAGTTGGTTAAAGGAGATTGTAACCAATGACATTTAGAGTTATGCATCCATTAAAAAGTGGATTTTTTGTTGGGGGATTTTTAATTTTTATAAATTTGGGAGAGCTTAAAAAAACATCGAAGAGAATGTAAGAAAGCAATTAACAACATTGTTTAGTGAAGACTTTATGTTATTTTTTTTGGTTTTATTTTTAAAAAGGAGTTTAATAAGTGAATAACAAAATTTATGTTTTATGTATATATTGTGTTTATAAAAAATGTTAATCATTTAAATTTGATTTGTATTTTAATGGATATTTTCCACTTAAATTTGGTTTATCAATAGTTTTCTTTCTTTCTTTTATTTTCTTCTTCTTCTTTTTTTCTTTTCGAGAAAGATATCGAACTTTTTATTAATATGATAAAAAGTTACAACTGTAGATGCTTAGAGAATTCTCAAGACTGTGGCTTCATCTAAAGCAAAAACACAGCACCACTGAATAATAATCACAACAAAACTAAAAGGAATTGTGTTAACTTAGTAAAACCATGGCAAGATCAAAAAATACATAGATGGGCCTCCCCATAAAGGAGAAAACAACCCCCACATAAATATTGTTTATACAAAAAAGTAAACCAAGTATGTCCACAAAAACTAGTGTTCATAAGTAAAACAGTACCGTGTTCATCAAATAGAGCTACATCAAAAGGTTATAATAGTAAAGTAAAGAAACCAAAACTCTGTAAAAAGAAGCAGTATCATCTGTTGTAAGGTGGATGATCCGACGCACAGATGTCTTTTTGCTTCTTTAATATGTTTGAACTAATGTATTTATTGGAAGTAGACTCTCAATATGTTTTCTACTTTCAAATTCATGAGTTGCGAGACTTTCACCATTTCCAAGAGTTTCAATATATATACACACACACACAATGGTTTGTTAACGAATGAAGGTTCAATGTTAGCTTCCTCGTAATTTTATGGACCTCTTTACATTATTTCTTAAAATATTATGCATTTTCATATGCATAAAATATTAATATATAAATGTACCCAATGGAAAGGCTATGCGTGTTTTTTTTTTTGAACTTGTGTCATTAACGATTATAATAGTAAAGTAAAGAAACCAAAACTTTGTAAAAAGAGAAGCGATATCATTTGCTGTAAGGTGGCTTATCCAACACACGGATGCCTTTTTGTTTCTTTAATATGGTTGAACTAATGTATTTATTGGAAGTAAACCCTCAATATGTTTTATATTTTCTACTTTCAAATTCACGAGTGGCGGGACTTTCACCATTTCCAAGAGTTTCAATATATATATATATACAATGGTTTGTTAATGAATGAAGGTTCAATGTTAGGTTCCTCGTAATTTTATGGACCTCTTTACATTATTTCTTAAAATATTATGCACTTTCATCTCTAATTATGCATAAAATATTAATAAATAAATGTACCCAATGGAGATGCTATGCACTTTTTTTTTTATAGCTTGTGTCATTAACGATTATCTATTCTATCTAGCATATTTATGTTTAAAATTTCATTACAAATATGCTTGAAAGATATATCTTAAGAAGAATTACAGACAACCTCGTTGCACTAGAAAAACACCAACCATAAAAAGAGGCATCATTATTGTTGAGGTGATTGTGGGAAATGGGCTTTCTAAACACTAGGGGATTATCTCCTTTATTTAGAGGAATCTCCTCACTTGGATTGGAGGTTTCAAACCTTTAGTGGGTGCCCCAAAACTGTTTCTCCCTTTTGGTAGGGGGACATTTGAGGGACAATAATGGGTGGAAGGTGACCATGGGCACATGAGGAGTAGCTAAAAGGGGGAGGTCATTCATAAAGATGTCGACATGTTGAATAAATATAAAGACTTAGCTTTCCTTAGATTCATCGCCCTTTATATAATTTCACATACATTCACAAATGCATCAATCTATCTCTACAACTTCTCAAGAGACGAGGAAAGAAGGATCACACCATTGATAGATAAGAGGATGAAAATCAAGACATGGTGTAGAAGGAATCTTTCTCCCATCTAGATGTGGTCTTTCAGGAAAGACTCAAGCTCATAAATGTAAATCTCAAATAAGGCTAGGGGGACGACTCTCTTAATTCCCTATGGTGCTTTAAATAAATTCATGCAGGTCATGAGAAGTGAAAAGACAACCGATAACCAACTCTCGTAAACTCATGATATCACATGTAAGAGTCCAAATAAAATATACATCACATAACCTATAATTGTTAAATTTTGAGGCTACTTTGAATGTGTTTAGACCATGCTTGAGATAATTCATGGGATATGGGCTATATGGCATATGTTAAGCCCATGAATGGTTTGAGATGGACCAGGACATGAGAGATGGTCCTTGATGACTTGGCATATGAGAGATAACCCTTGATGGATTAACAAAGTTGAGACACTTTGCTAAGTGGATATTTTATCTTAGATGGGTGTTCGCTTAGTGTTCTTCCATTAGGTGTTGGAGTTCTCTTGATAGTTTGATGGACACCTTTCATTAGGGTCCCACGGAGAATCCATTTTCTCAGAGATCACCCTACATTGGAGGAGGAGTATTGCGCATATTGGAATAGTGCATCACACCCTGGTTGGCACGTGACAACTTAGATTCTTGTTTAGAGGATTGGAGATGGACTGAGAACACCTAGGGCTTCAATAGTATTCTTGCAAGGGCAATTGACACAATGGAGTACATTTCTTGGGGGGATTGATGGAGTCCATGAAGGCTTGAGATGGAGGGATGTGGACTTGCCTTGCATAACCACACCATCTTGGAGCCATTATTATGTAAGACATCACCTTAACAGATGACACATGCACTTTAGAATGTGGCCTCTCACTTATGTTGACCATTGTATGTTGCTCGAAACTGCTAAGGCCCACATTATATTGTTGGCCTCCCTTACCTCTCATATAAATAGAGAGAAGGAGAGATACTTTCCATTCATATGTTAATTCATGCACTTATATTCACTCTTCATTATTGTGATGAGATGTAGCATAAAGGAGAGTGTTCTAGCCTCTCTCTCTCTCTCTCTCTCAATTTGATAGGGTTTCTTAGCTTATTTTAAGTATCTTGGAGGTTTAAACTCAGGGTTTATCCTTAAGAGATTGGAGATTATGGTTTTGTGATAAAACTCTAGTGTGAAATTCTTAATAAGAAGAGGAGAGGATGTCTTGCCCTAGAGGATTTGTTGGAGTGATTTTTGCATATTGGATTTCCTTGGTTACTAGGGTTTTGTTGATTTCCCCTAGTTAGGGTTTGGAGAGATGGGATGATTTGTATTAACTGCAAGGTAAGCCTATGGTCTCTACATGTACCTCATCGGGATGATTTGTATTAACTGTAAGATAAGCCTATGGTCTCTACATGTACCTCATCTTTAGCATATTAACGATGTTTCCAACTGTCCAAAACTTGTGTAATTTCAAGATTTGATTATTAGCTATATATGTTCTTTATGCATTGTTATTTACAACCATATATGCATTGGCAATTTGACATAAATAAAATGATCATTGTTAAATGATTTAGCATTTAATTGGAGAATATCATATGTTGCTTTACTAATGTCATACTTTAATTGTAATAGTATAAAAGAGTATTTGATTTGGCATCTAAGTGAAGAATAGGTTGAATAGGTTGATTTACAATGTCATATTATTATTGTACTCCTATAAATAATTCTTAATTTGACATATATGTAAAGAAAAAAAAAAAGTTGAATATGTTGATTTACTATGTCATTTTGTTATTGTAATGCTATTAAAGAGTATTTTTATATTGTGTCATTCATTGACAAGTTGCCTTAAAAGAACCAAAACTTATCTCTTTCGTTTCGTATCTTTCCTTTTGAACTATGGAAAAGTTTTTGCTATTTAAAAGTGAAATATTGCATTTTCTCCATTATTGTTTTATATTTATCTCACATTGAATTTAATATTGAAAATTTATGAAATTAAGGTTCATAAAGCTTTTTAAATTAAAACTTAAATTTAAAGATTTTTCTAGCAAAATAACAATTCTCTTAAATATTTAAGAAATCACTAAAACACCATAAAACACTTAAAATAACATTTTCTTCTCTTGTGTAACAAGATTAAAAGACAACAAATGGCTATTAAGATTAGGCGATATATGTTCCTTGGGTTATAAGATATTAAATACGGTTGGGCATACACTACCCACCCTTAAATTTAAATTCGTTTAAATCTAACAGTAAGCAATATATGTAGGAGTTGTCTTTAGTGCGATTTTTTGGAGTTTCAGGAGCCGGAATCCGGTGAAAAATATTGAGGTAAAATCTTGATTTCCGTTATTTAAACTGGTTTTTTGACTGTATATATGGATTTAGCATCCTAAAAACCCCTAGGGCACTTCAATTGTGCAAGGTTACTCATCAAACTTCTATTTTCACTTAATTCCTGCCCGAATTTAAAGAAATTTGACCGAAAAAATTTACCGTAAAAGCCTTCAAAAAGTCATATTATAGACTACTCAATATATGTCCAACCACATTTAATATCCTATAAACCTGAAAAGAATAGTCACGTTCCTATTACAACACAACAAAATGCTGTTAACATTTGAGAAAACGAAATAAAAAATAATTTGTTATTCCTATGAAAATGGATACATCAACGAATCCGTCCCGAACATATAAAGGATATTTAATAATCATTATTAAATAATCTTCGACGAATCTTTCTCAAAACGCGAGCTCATCTTTACGTGTCGGGAGAATAAAGGCGAGACATCGACAAATCTTTGTTTCTCAAATTTAATAGTACAAACAAATGATAATAATAATATAAATAGAACGAGGTTTTGACTCGCACGTCCTGTGTACTTTCCTGACGATGAAAGATTACATGGCAGCGGTATTTGCCTGACTATGAAAACTTAAATAGCTGCTGCAGAGACTCTTGGCTCTGTAATTCTGTGTCTTCCAGAGCTGTGAAGGTCCAGCAATGGCGGTCAAATCCAGGGCACGCGGAAAACAGAACAGCGAGGATCATCAAAGCCACAAGAGCAGAATATGGCTGTATCTCACACTGCTTACTCTGCAATATGGTGCACAGCCATTACTCTCTAAACGCTTTACCGGGTAAAGTGCTCGACCCTTTTTATCTTTAACGGCGTTCGAACTCGGGAGCAATTGTTATATTTAGAAACAAGTCAATCAAGAAATCATCCACAGACTTGTGAAACATGAAATTAAATTTAGGGCCGATCTGCATTTGCGGTTAAAAGTGATTAATTTCGTAAGTTATTTTCGACAATAATAAGCTGAATTCTAAGAATCTGCTCAATTCAGTCAAACGAGTGGCAAGTGTTTTTCGGAAGGGAGGCATTAACCGAATTCCTGTGGAGCTAATTTAAGATTAGGATTCACCAAACTTCCCAAGCAAAAAAACCCTATATTTTTTCGAACATTTCAGATTAGAAGGCGTCATTAAGTTTATCGTGATCAAATATCTAAGTGCAAATGTGTTCAGATAAAGCCATCAGGATTTTGTTAGAAGCCAGTCCCATTTTTATTTTGAGCTGGCAAGGTTGAGGGCTCAAATGTAACTCCGCACTCATGCATTCTTATCGTGGCATTGGGGTTCCACGCCTAACGATTTTTTGTTGTTGTTGCGGTTCACCAATTCTGAACCCACATGATTTTGCTCACAGCGGCCCTGGTGATGGGGTACTCTCCAAAATCATCTGTCGCTAAAAGGAGGGTGAATGACAGTACCCTTGGATTCCTTTAGAGAAAAGACAGGTCCTACCAGTATAGACATCAGCTCATTTGTAAACTCCCCGAAGTATTGTCCCGTTGCTACTAATACCCAAAACTATGTATATTTGGTCGCGTTTGAATGAAATTTTCGTTCTTCCTAATCTAGTATGCACGTGCAGTCTGCTTGTATGGATCAATACTGATACTAAGTCTTAAGGTTGGAAGGGGCTCGTTCTGTTTATTTTACCTTTGGATTTTTGCAATTTGATTGCGTTCCTGTCTCCTATGGTGGTTTGGCATGTTACTAGTTCGAGTTTTCCGATACCATGCATAAAATAAGGGTTTTCTACAATAATGAAGTTTTACCCTCATTCTTGAAGTTTTCTTCCACCTTTGTGTTTTTGACATTGAGAGGTCCTGGATGTGCTTTGGAAGTAGCTGGATCCCCGTCTGATAGTAGTGCATACTTTCTGCTCTGCCACAGTGCTGTCACAAGTTTCAATCATGTCAAGTCTTACTTCTCTTTGGACCTCATAAGTGATTTTTGGGCATATTCTGTGCAAAATCGGATGGTTATTTGATTGTTGCATAGTGCCTGTTGTGAGTTATTCTTCGAGATGTTTGGTCTTGGCACCAATTTTGTAATAGGTTCCCTCTTAGTTCTACGAACTTAGGGTGCCTTGGTTACCAAATCTTGATGTTAGGTTGTCATTTTGAAGCATTTCGATTTCGTGTGCTATGTGCATGCTGTTCTAAGTGTCGTAGGTTCTAACGGAATTTTATTTTTTCTCTTGATAAACACTATTCTATTATCCGAAGATTGAAATTGCTTTGGGTGCATAACAGCTGCACAAATTGGCAACCTCTATTGAGGTGTCTGGACTTATCCCTGTGTGCTCTATCTTTGTGATTTATATATAGATGAAAAGTAATGGAACAATCTAAGAGAACCTAATTCCATCAATGAAAAAGCAGATATCTCCTTAGTTTTGGACCAAAATATTTTAGATACTTTTAGTGTTAGTCTTACATCCCTTATTCTAATATTTGTTTATTGATCATTTTTATATGAATTTGATTTACAGGAAAGGAGTAACTGTGACTTCTTCTGTACTGATTTGCGAGTGTGCAAAGGTATTATAAGTTTCTTCTTCTTTGGTGATTCTGTTTTTATCTTCTGTCATGTTTTATTTTTATTGACTCATGATCTCTACTGTATCCGTTTTGTTACATCTGTAAACTAATAATGTAAGCTCTGTCCATGATTCTTTGTGCCTTCTGGCAATTTGTAGGTTCTATGTGCTTTGATACTTATGGTAAAAGAAGGCAGCTTGGGCAGGCTTAGCAAAGAGTGGACCTTTATAGGTTCATTAACATCTTCAGGCCTTCCAGCAGCTATTTATGCTCTGCAGAATAGTTTGTTGCAGCTTTCGTATCGAAATCTGGACTCCCTTACCTTTACAATGCTTAATCAGACGAAGCTATTTTTTACTGCACTTTTTATGTACCTTATTTTGAGGTAGCTGTCTAACCCTGACTACGAATTGAAAGTATTCTACTTTTTGCTATGCAAGCGTTTCTATCTTTTTTTTTGAAGTTTCTAATGCGTATTATAATTTATAAATAAAAACTTTAGGCTATAGGGTTTTCCTTTTCTGTTTGGGTAGGGTTGACCTTCAGGGAAGAGCATTGTGCAAATAATTCAGTTGAGATTAATTGCAAACTTTCTATGTCTCGTTTCCTAAACTAGAGATTCTTGATGGATTTTCCATCCTCTGTTATGGCAATACGGTGATAAAAGTGGCTTGAAGCTGGGTTTTAACCTTGGGAGGTCTCTTCTTGCTGACATAATTAATATTTGTCTGGCCAGTCTCTCCACATTATGATATAATTCTTTTGCATCGCAAATGATTCAGTGACCTCCTCTATATTCTCGAAGATATCTCACATAGACAGGAGTTCTTGGACAAATTGTGTAATGACGTCTTCTTCTTTTCTCTCTTTGGAAATACTACATCTTATATTAAATAGAAAAAATATTATGTGCACAAAGGATAATAAAAGTCCTGGTTTAACTGCAGACAGAGTAGCAATAATGTCAGAAATGCTGTGTTTCCTTTGTTGGCATGCAGATCTCAGCCTGGAGACATATGCAATGTTTTGCAGGGTATTGTAGACAAAACTTATTTTCCATAGTGGTTCAGTCTCCGTTAACCTTGCAATAACTTCGTATATACTAAAGATGATAATTTAGCATGTAATGCATTGGACTGAGACTCCAAGGGGAAATTGTTGGTGCATTACTTATATCAGTAACAATTCACCTAAATGACTCTTCATTTCTCCTAGATTAACTATTTACAATACCAGAATTTCAAGGATTAGATATTTGACACTCTCACCATAATTTGAAGGGTGTTCGTAATTCCAAGCAGCTTTTCTGAATTTTCAAACTTTTTTCTTCCAAGCATTTTGGTGAAGACGTCTGCAATTTGCTCATATGTTATTAGAACTAGACCAGTGATTGAACCAGTTGACCCCAAAATTGTGAACTGGAAAAAAAAACCGGACCAAAAAATCAATCGACCGCAAAATACATGAATATTCAAATTTTGAAAAAAAGCATAAATATCCATGTGCATCCATATGAAACTAAACCATTATATACAAATATGCAAAGTTTCTCATATTTATGGCAAGGGTGCATATAACCAAAATAACACCAAGTGCAATCCATATTTGAACAAAAAATACATCAACAAAGAGGCTTTAGATGGCCTCTATAGTCCAAAAAATGCATGCTACAACAAATACCTACATATCATCAAAGTCATTGGATATATAGGAATCATCATTATCAATATCACCCTCTGAGTCAAGACTTTGTTTGATTGATGGTACAATTTTGCTAGGGTCATGATAGATAAGATAACATAAGATAATTATATTAATGTCCAACAAATGACCACAAAAGTAGGTCAATGGGACTGCAGAGTACAATGATGTTGATACAAGGAGGAGTACCAAAAGGTCTCCTATATAAAGAGCAAGAAATAAGAAATAAAGCAAGAAAAACATAATGCCTGAAAACCAAAATGAGGAAAGTCCTGGACTCCAAATGCAAAGGGCACAAAATAATGGTCCGCTAAATCTCTCTCCTAACACTCGAGGTCGAATGCAAAAAACTCAAGATGGAGTGTTGTCTTGAGGGAGGGCTAGGGGAGGATCTAGAACCTCTGTTATGTCGCTGTCGAGAAGAAGTGATATGTCGCTGATGACTGGGCGATCTCAGTTGCCTGCTAGTAAGAGATTTGGTCCGGTAATGACTTAGGGGTCCTTGTGCTAGGGGGATGGCCCCTCTAGCTCGCACTAATCTAGAGTCTGAGGCAACAATGTTATTAACTTGTCGCTTCATGCCTCTTGCTGATGGGAGCACTGTAAAAAATGACGTAAATCGCTGCACAGGATCTGCTCTAGGAGGAGGCTGGAGAATCTGTGTGCGAAGTCTCGTGGCCTCCTGTATGTACAAGGCTAGACATCTCTGGTCTGGGTATCGAAAGAAGCTAGATAAGGTCTGGATCCCTTTGAACAAGCAGTGGAATCTCCCACGAATCTCATAGTAAATGGAACAACGGAAGATGAAGTGCTCCTCTGACTCAGTCTCTCGAAGGTGGCACAACTGGCAAATCCTGTTTAACCGTGAAATCTGATGGTCAATCTCAATCCGCAGTTTATGAGAACCTACTCTGATCTGACCCAAGGGAATTTGAAGTGCGTGTATCCAATGGCGAAGCGTGTAATGGGTCCGAACAATGAGTCCATCTCTCAACAACATGAAGTGCTCAGCATAGAAAGCCATCTTCGAACGCAACCCATCTTGAGGGTTTATCCAAGTAACCTGTACATATTTTCTGTAAACATCCTCTCAGATGATTTTATTCATCTCTTGTTTGGTTGGTAGGAGGTGGCTCGGTGCACACAAAGAATACTTGAATGGAGGGAATTTGTCTATCTTGATACCAATTGAAGCAAGGAGATCTGAGACTCCAGAATAACAACATCGGGATCGAGTCGAAGGACTCGCTACTGCAGTGGACTCTGATGAAAGGTAGGCCAAGTATGGATATCGGTCCCGCCCCTTCGCTGTATCCGCAAAACCCCGAACACAGTGAAGAAGAGAGATGATACCAAACATTGTCTCAAGGCGAAAGGGGCGAGCTCCAAACTCTGCAAGAATGATGGGCTGAGGAACTGTCTGCTTGCACCAAATGATGCGACGAAGAAGGGTGATTTGCACTCTCTACAAAAGACCAATCGGACTCTAGTAAGCTAGGACCCCAAACCCTCCGAACCATATAGAACTGTGGGTCAAACAAGACTGTCCATCAGTGACATCTTGGCTGATATGTCTTGAAAATGATTCTGAAAACATTGTCTCTCGATAAGGGCCAAGGATCCATAGCCCTTGTTGATTTGAAGTTGGAGTGCAGGTCGCAAGCTAAAGCGAGGTCCTGTGAATAGTACCCTCGGATAGGTGTATGAGCTGGTGATCTCGATCTCCTCTCCTCTGAAAAAGAAATGGAGGTCACAGAGGAACTTCTTCGACATGTTGAAGATCATAACCTTGGTTTTACCTAGGTTAACCGTCAACTGTCGAAGTTCACTGAAAAGGGCCAGGGCATCCAGTTGTCTCTGCAATCCGTCAGGAGATGGGGCTAGAAGGACCACTTCATCTGCAAACAACAAGATAGAAATCAAGACATGATGTAGAAGGCAACCATCATCGTCCTGGATGTGTTCATGCAAGAAGGACTCCAACTCGTTAATATAGATCCCAAATAGTGTGGGGGACAAGGAACAACCTAGTTTTACCCCAATAGTGCTCCTGATAAAATCTGATAGCCCATGTATTGTGCGCAGATGACCAAAGACTGACTGGCTGACAAGAGGGTCTATGAGATGCCAATATCTCTGAGTCTCTGGAATAATGCTTCTCTAGGGACCGAGTCAAAAGCTTTTCGAAAGTCTACAAAACAACAATAGACTTTTGAAGAGCGATGTCGTGCCTCCTCATTGATGGCCCTACTTGTAAGGATGCGGTCAATAGTCTGGTGCTCAAGTCAAAATCCAGCCTGTCCTCTAGCTCTAAGTTGTTTCCGCTCAAGCTCCTTGGAGATTTGGAGGTGGAGGGATGTAGCAAATAGTTTGGAGAATGTGTGGCCCACCATGATCTGAGTTGGGACCCGATTTGTGTATCGGGTGAATGATGTGCTGAGACCATGTTGATGGGAAACCTGTACAAACCACATGGTTGAAGAGATCAACCAAGTAGGGAACTAGAGCACGAAGACCATGTTTAAAGAACTTTGCCTGGAAACCATCCTCATCTGCTGCTTTGCTGCTATTCATCACCCAAATGGCCTCTTTGATGTCACTATCATAGAATATGAAACCTGAAGAGGGCGGAGAGGTCACCTGAATCTGGGGTTGCCCTGGGATGTCATAGAGGGTGGACACATGGGAGAACATGCATTGGGGATTAAGGTCAGAGGGGAGGGGAGAGTGGCGGGGGAGGACAGTATGCTAGAAGTGTCTAGGGGAGTGAGCAAGAGAGGTACACAAGTCATGCCTTCTCTGGGAGACAAAGAGACGTTTCTTGCAACGGAGGAGGCGACGATATGAGGCTTTGATATTGGGGTAGGAGGGGTGAAGATGGATGAATGCATGTTGAAGTTGGCGATGGAGAGCTTTGCATTCCTCATCATACCATCAATTCATAGGGCAAGATTTGGGTTTATGAGAGGTGGAAGTGGGACGACGAGAGTGGGGCTAGGACTTAAGGGCAGCATCCAAAATGATGGATGAGAGACAGTTGTACTTAGTCGATGCGGAGTCAAATAGTGAGAATTGGTCCATGGAGGGGAGCATTTGGCGAAGGTGGGAAGAGAAGATGTTTGGGTCACCCTCATCAAAACGAAAAGTAGTACGTGGTGAGCACTTGGGGGGAGGTGGGGTGAGAATGGGGGGGTTGTTAGCATAAAGAGAGAAAGAAAGAAGAGCATGGTCAGCTAAGGGGATGGGAGAAACAAAAAAGTGATGAATGAAGGGGAGGAGGTTTTGGCTAGAGAGGACATAATCAACAACGCTTGCTCCTCCACCATGAGGCTGACATGTGAAAAATTGGGAGTTTGGAAAACGTGGGAGGCCATTAAGAATCAACAGCTCCTGAGATTCGCCCAAGTGTAAAAGATGTCGACCATATGCTGTAAGGGGCCCAACGCATCATCAGACATCCTGTGAAATCCCACTGACTCTGGATCAATCTCCTGGATGCAATACACGTCCTCAAACCGATTGTGAAGAGGGATTTGGAGGGCTCTAGTGCGGGAGTTGAAGTCACCTAGAAGAATAACCTCCCCAACTTGCTGAATACTGGGCTATGCCGACATACAAATCAACAAAGGGGTCCCCGCCAGGTCCATTATGAATGGCATATGATGAAGAAGCAGGAGGGAAGTAACAAACATGAATGTAATTTTCCCTGGGGAGAGGAGAGACCCCTTGAACCCGAACCCACATAAACCTCGCAAACTTATCCGCAACCACCAAAGAAACCTTGCTCTGAAAGGAATTTCTGATGAAGCAAGCAACCCCCCAGAACCTCTGATACCACCAGAACTCCTCGTCTCCTGCCTACAAGCTGAGAACTCATGGTTACCAGTAATGTCTGGAAGAGGTCGAACATGAATCTCCTGTGTCTCGGTGATGAATAAGATATCCGACAGTCGAAGAGCATCATATAATAGACCTGGTGATGCCCAAAAAGACCCATTCCCATTCCAACAACTGATGGAAATAGATGCCCCTTGTTGCCTCCCCCAACGAGCCTGTCATTTGGAGGACTCGAAACGGGGCTTCCACCCAGGTGGAAAAGTGTCCCGAATCACTGCTTTGAGGTTCCTGATAACTACCCATTTCCCTGCCTGGCGTGCTGCTGTAACCAACTCCCTAGAGCTTTTGAGCTCAACAACCTGTGTTTTAGTGAGATCTTCATCAAGGAAGATCTTACTAGGAAGTGAGAATAGCTTTCGGTTAGCTCTAAGAGCCCAAAGGCGATCAACCGTCGACCTGAACCGGAGAAAGAGAGTGGAATCGTACCCAAGCCAAGCCCTATCAAGGGTCACATCCTGGAGATCTAGTTTTTCATTGAGGAACAGGGTCCCAACCACCATGGGGTTTGAGGATGTGAGAGGCAAAGGAAGCCCTCTCACCTTGAGGTTCAATTCTTGCGCTTGTCTAGTGCATTCTTCCATGAGTTTAGGTTGTACCACCTCCTCAACTGCGACTAGAGGGGGAGCGAGGGGGGTATCCCTTCCTCTAGCAACCTATGCCCATGAGTTGATGTGTGTTTCTGTTTCTTGTTTAAACGCTGTTTGTTGAGCTTTGATATCCTCCTGTTTGTTTTTCAGATCGAGAAGTTCAACATGTAGAGTGTCATTAGAGGGGTGGTGATGAGCTGCTTGCTCCTTGTTGTCCCTCAACAGCTGTTTCAATGAACCATTCTCGCCTTCCATTACAACTACTCTGTTCCTGAGTTCATCAACCTCTCTTTTTAGTGCTTGGTTAGAGGATTCAAGGGTTTCCAATCTCCTAAATAGTTTCTGAAAAGCCCTGTTGTTGCATCGAAATCCATAACCGGGAAAAGGTGACGGTTTTGACAAGATTTGAAAGAAGTCTTCGACACCTATGTCTATGTCGGTAGGAGGTCCTAACGGTGTCATCACCTGCGGTTGATGCTGTTGCTGTGGTTGGGTGTCCGTGCCTGGGGATCCAAGTGTCATGGTGTGGACGTCATTAACGAAGATCTGCATCTTGTAAGCGGAATAACACTGCTGAAGACTGATCCCTGATTCAAATGAATTATTTGCAACTATTAGCGGTGAGGGCAGTTCCTACACCGACGTGTAATCGGCCACCAATATTGAGGTACATAAAGAGCTTGGTGCTCTTGATTAAATGCTGGTTCTCGATCCTCATACATGATAGAATCCAATCGAAACGTTGCAATCCCCCTATTCTTGACATCCTGAAATCTGTCAAGTCTGCTGGATTTTAAGTGCGATCTAAAATTCTACATTCTCCATATGTAATCCAATGGGGTTAGAGCCACTCTTAAACCCAACGAAATGGTTTAATGTGCTAATAAATATTTATACCTAGAATTTAATTTTTGCAGAGAACTCAAATTTGAATTCATGAACAGGAAATACTGTTGAGCTTCTAACATATCTACTTAGTGGAAACAAAAATCAAGCACATTAAGTTTTGACACAACTTTTACCCTGGAAACCCAACTTGGGAAAACCAACATTCGGGTTTATTTTTATTTTAGTTTGCAGAGGAAAATAAAAATTTATTATAGATACAAAACTTGTCTTAGTGCCCCGGAAATTGAGCCAAATAAATTTGTCTAGAATTGCATGCCAAGCAACAATTTGTTGCCTCAATCTGCATGCTAACAATGCCTCGATTTGCATGCTATTGTATGCTCCTTGATTTATGTGCATAGATCCTTGTGCAACCTTCTCACATGCGCGGCTTGTCTTGGTTTGTGTGCCCGACTGCCTTGATCTGTGCATTGCCTTTTTCCTCTCCTTATCCTCACTCGCTTCTCCTAGGCATGTGTGCCAACTTCCTTGAAATGCATGTTGCTTTTGGAATGCATGTCATGTCTCTTTAAGCAATTACTTTTATAATTTTTCCCATCCTCGCAATCCATGAAATCAACCTCGCAATTAATGAAATCATCCTCGTTATTCATGACCTTGTAATTCATATGAGATCTATGGATGAGATTAAATGTCATCAATTCCTTAGATTTGATAGTCGCGATTTAATCATAAAGTCACTTAAAGGTACATTATAATAAATCGTTACTTTAGCCAACATTAATTAGTTAAATCAATTAATATGCTTTTACATAGGAAAGATAAAAAGTCACTTTGATGGAGAAGTTTGTCTGACATCTTCTGTATGCTCAAAACTAAGCCTATGCAGGATCAACTGTTCGAGCTACCAAAATTTAACAGTCCCTCTTAGTGAGGAAATTGTTTTGCATCATCCCTAGCTTATCTCTGAAGAAGATGAACTTGCCTTTCCTTGAGGGCTTTGTGAGGATGTTTTCCACCTACTCATCTGTAGGTACATACTATAGCTTCAATGTCCCCTTCTAAACACAGTCTTGGATGAAGTGATACCTAATCTTTATGTTTCGACTTATCATGAAACACTATCTTCTGAGAGCTTGATGCAGCTTTGGTTATCACAATCTATCATGGTCGGCTGCAACTCTTGATCAAACAACCTCATGAGTAACTTCCGATGCCAAATGGCCTCTCATGATGCCAAGTTGGTTGTCATGTACTTAGCCTCTGTAGAACTCAGCACAATTGACTTATGTTTCTTGCTGAACCGAAAAACAACTCCAATTCCCAAGCTGAAACAACAACCTAAAGTACTTTTCCTATCAATTACATTGCCGGCCTAGTCAACATCTGTATAACTCGCTAGCTTCACTCCATCTCCCCGGATATAACTCAATCCATAATCAACTATTCCATGTAGATATCTTAGGACATGTTTTGCTGCTACCCAGTGCACTCACTTCGGCTCAACCATAAACTGACTTAGTGTATAAACAACAAAACACATATCTAGTCTAATATTAACCAAATACATAAGAGAGCCAGTTAACTGCATGTATAAAGTGGGGTCTATTGCCTCTTTGGAAGTATCAATTTTCTTCCAATCGAGATCCATTGGCATAGCCATAGGTTTGCAGTCCTACACCTCGAATCTCTTCAAGATCTCCTTTGAGTACTTCCCTTGTTTAAGGAAGATCTGCCCATCTCTCTACCATACTTTCAACCCAAAAAAGTAGTGCATTCTTTCATGCTGAACTCTGAAGGAAGATCCCTCTTACAATGTACAAGAGCTTCTGTGAATCTATAAGAAATAAGTCATTTACATACAACACAAGAATGAGTGGCTCTTCCCGGACTAATATGTAGTACAGGTTTGAGTCAACATCACTCTTAGTGAAGCCCAAACCCAGTAGATAGTTGTCTGTTCTGGAATACCACACACATGGTGCCTACTTGAGTCCATACAATGTTCTTTTCACTCTGCATACATGGGAATCCCTTCCATGCACCTCAAAACCTTCCAGGTGCTTTAAATATACTTCTTCCTCAATCACGCCATTAAGATGTTAAGATTTTGGATAGCATCAGATGTGCTCTAGCTCTGAAACTTTGTGGAGGGGCTAGACCACATGAGATCTCCAAGACCTATAAATCGTTTGGAGAAATTCCACCCAGTGTAAAAGTTATTCAAATAATTAAATTTTTTAATGGAGACCCTAAGTCTAACTTAGGGAAATTGAAAAATTAAAGTGAATTAATTTACACATGTGGTGAGAATGTTCTAAGTGACGTGGATCAAGCTTTCTCTAATCTTAGTTGTTGATTAGTGATTAGATCACGATTGTTGAATTCTTAATGAGAAAAGTATTAAAGGAAGGCTTGGGGTCAGTTGGAGGCACACACACAGAGTAGCAACACTTGAGCTAAGTCGAAATTTTGGGGCGCGGTTTGCTGAGAATTTTCGAGTGCGCTTGCGGTGCTAGTGAGGGGCAGATTGACAAGAAATGTTCTGATTTGAGGCCAAGAATACATAAATCAGAGAGGTAGTTTCGTACCAGGTAGCACAGAGGCCAGCAAGAGGGACGCAACCCAACCAGGCTGACGCAAAGATCGCACAGAGAGGGACATAGATCCTTCTGGGTGACACAGAGGCAGCGCTGGGCAGGAGAGGCTGACGTAGAGGCTAGAAGAGTTGCGTTGAGGGTTCCAGTGGGCCAGAAAGGGCTTGTATTCAGTAATTCTTGAAGGGTTTGAATCAACCATATTTTATTTCTCCGAGTGATAAGGTACAACTGTTGTGAATTTCTCTATGGGGTAAACCACTGGTGCCCTAGATGTATTCAGATATTTTGCTTAATAATAAAACCCTCAAAGAGCTGCTGCATCGGTTTTCTCGCATTGGGTTTTTCCAGGGACGTTTGTCCGAAAAATCATGCGTGTCCTTTGCCATATGTGTGCTATGTTTCAGTAAATGATCTGTATATGTTTAGGTTGCTAGTTGTGTTTACTTAAATATTTTCTGAATATTTTTGAAAATAACTTGTATAATTAAATCACAAGTAGGAGAAGTAAATCAAGATACTACAATAGGGTTTCCGTAATTTTGTATTCAGAAATTTTCACCTTGTATCAGAGCATTGCATATCAAGCTGAAGCCATCAACAAGGCGCTGGAGATTTTTGCTATAGGAAGGGCAGTTGAAGCAAGCACAAATCCGGAAAGAGGCAGCGCAACACTAGAGGGACATCGCAAACCCAACAGGGGTGACGCAGTGCTAGTCTGCTCACTCAGAGGATGACGCAGCACCAGGAAGGTGACGCAGAGCCAGCCTACTCACGTAGAGGCTGTTGCAGCACCAAGAAAGTGACGTAGAGCCAGTGTGCTCACCCAAAGTCTGACGCAACACCAGGAGGGTGATGCAGTCCAAGAGAGAGTGACGCTGTGCCAGTTGTCGTGGTCGGAAGTGCAGCTTTTGATCTTCAAAAGTTGTTGATGGGGCATTGGTTCTGTTGGTGCAGAACAATGCCTAGCAAAGTTAACAAAGTAAGGGGAAACAGTCCCTCAGCAGATTTTCTTGCCAAGAAATCTGAGATTCGATCAGGAGGGTGATCGTAGAGAGCTGACTCGACAGAATTGGTGGAGGATTTCCGGGAGAGAAATCATTTGTCAGAGGGAGCAATTTCTCTAGATGGCTTCTATCGCCAAGAAACCCAGATCCAGTCTTGTGCTGAGTGTAGCAACAATAGAAGGGAGAAGAGCACCTGTTTCGACTGTTTGAGCAGAGATGGCCTCATATGGATCGAGAGATCAGGATAGGTTAGACGGTGTGTCTAACTTTGCTATCTGGAAATCCAGAATCTTGACAGTCATGGAGGAGTACGGTATCAGAGACCACACATAGAATGTCCTGGCTGTGCCAATCGATGCTGATGCTATGAAGAAGTTCAATGAAAATCAGGCGCGGGCTAAGCGCTTGATAATGGATGGAGTGAAAGATCACGTGGTCCTGCACATTGCTGAGAAGAAGACGACAAATGAGGTGTGGACAAATTTGACCACGCTGTATCAAGGTAGCTCCGTCCAGAGGAAGATGCTTCTGGAGAATCAGATGCGAATGTTCCAGATGCCCAAAGGGAGAGGAGATCGATCCCTTCCTCTTCAGATTGCAGACTATTCGAGACTAGCTGATTGCCATGGGGGCAACTCCGGATGATGGACTCATGGTGAGGACTACCCTGAATGTAGTCACCGATGAGTAGCAGACCTTTTTCCAAAGTATCTTGGGCAGAGCACAACTCCCAAATTGGGGAGACATGTGGGCAATCCTTTGACAGGAGGAGATCCAGAGGGTAACCAAGAGGGAATTTAGCAGTGAAGGAGTCAAGATAAAGAAAGAGGAGGAAGATGCAGCCCTAACATCTAAGGGACAACAGTAGCAAGGGAAGAAGAAGGACCTATCCAAGGTCCAGTGCTTCAGATGTAGCAAATGGATTCCAAGGCAGCAACAGCGAGAGGGTACGATGGCAGCGAAGATGATGTGGCCATGAATGCTCATGTACCTCGAGAGAAGAGGTGGGGCGATATAGATTTGTAGAGTGAGATACATATGGAGTTGGCACGATCGTTGAGGTGCCCAAACTCTTGGATCACATACGAGCTACGAGAGCCTAAAGACGGAGTCAGTGGGTGCAGAAGGTCATGGAGAAGTAGAGGCAGTGCTGGGACGGTGGAGAGTAGAGCAGCGCAGTGCAGTGGCAGCAGCTGCGTGGAAGCAACAGTGCAGAGGCTGATGGGACTTTAGCAGCGCAGAGGGGCAGTGCTTACGAAGTGCAGAGCAACAACAATGCAGAGGCTGTAGAGAAGACAACACAGAGCAAACAGAGGGTGCTTCAGTGATGAGATGCATCCAGACCGACTTGTCTGTTAGTTGTTGGGTGATGTCCTTCAGTTGATCACTTCTCAGCAATTGAGTTGCAGTGCAACAGTTAGCTGTGGCAATGCTATAGGAAGCATGATGTAGCAATTTGAGAGGGAGATGCAGTACAGATGTGGCAGTGACATGGGAAGTAGTACAAAAAGCAACAGCGTATTGGATGGAGGGTAGCAGGCCAAGCATCAACAGTGCGGTGACCGATGCCAGAGATTATGGTGATGCTTTAGTGGTGAAGTGTTGCTAGAGCACATTCCTCACTAAGAGGGAGTTTTGAGATTTTGGGTAGCATCAGATATGCTCTAGCTTCGAAACTATGTGGAGGGGTTAAAACACATGAGATCTCGAAGACCTAGAAATCGTTTGGAGAAATTCCACTCAGTGTAAACGTTATTCAAATAATTGAATTAAAGTGAATCAATTTACACATGTGGTGAGAATCTTCTAAGTGACGTGGATCAAACTTTCTCTAATCTTAGCCATTGATTAGTGATTAGATCACGACTGTTGATTTCTCCATGAGAAAATATTTTAAAGGAAGGCTTGGGGCCAGTTGGAGGCACAAACACATAGAGTAGCAGCACTTGAGCTAAGTCGAAATTTTGGGGAGCGGTTTGCTGAGAATTTTCGAGTGAGCTTGCAGTGCTAGTGAGAAGCAGATCAACAAGAGGTTATGATCCGAGGTCGAGAATACATACATTAGAGAGGCAGTTATGTACCAGACAATGCAGAGTCCAGCAGGAGGGACGCAGCCCAGCCAAGCTAACGCAAAGATCACACAGAGAGGGACGTAGACCCTTCTGGGTGACACAGAGGCAACGCAGAGGCCTTCAGGGTGACACAGGGGCAACATGTGCTATGCTGGGTAGGAGAGGTTGACGTAGAGGCTGGAAGAGCTGCTCTAAGGGTTCCAGTGGGCCAGAAAGGGCTCGTGTTCAGTAATTCCTGAAGGGTTTGAATCAGGCATATTTTCTGTCTCCGAGTGATAAGGTACAATTGCCGTGAATTTCTCTGTGGGGCAAACCACTACTGGTGCCTTAGATGTATTTAGATATTCTGCTTAATAATAAAACCCTCAAAGAGCTACTGTACCAATTTTCCCGCATTGGGTTTTTTCGGGGACATTTGTCCGAAAAATCATGTGTGTCCTTTGTCAAATGTGCGCTATGTTTCAGTAAGTGATCTGTATATGTGTAGGCTGCTAGTTGTGTTTACTTCGATTTTTTCTGAACGTTTCTGAAAATAACTTGTATAATTAAATCACAAGTAGGAGAAGTAAATGAAGATACTACAATAGGGTTTCTGTAATTTTGTATTCAGAAATTTTCACATAAGAAATGCTACCTTGATGTCCATTTGATGGATTTTCCAACCCATCTTTGTAGCAACGGAAATCATAGGCCTGATAGAGGAATACTTGGCTACAGGGGGAATGTCTCATCATAGTCAATTCCTTCTCTCCGAGAGAACCCCTTAGCCATAGATCGGGCTCTAAATTTCTCAACACTGCCTTCAATAGTGTGTTTGATTTTATAGATCCACCTAGATCCTATCACTATTTTCCTTTCAGGTCATGGCAGAACCTCCCATACATCATTCTTCATGATGGAAGAGTGCTCTTTGTTGAGTTTTTGTAGCTTGGGAGGTCTTCTTCATGTGATGATGCCTAACATGAAGGGACATTAAAAAGTCTCTCTAGAAAAAATGTACTTTATATTATAAAGTCATGACCTTTGATCTTGAGAGTGAATCTTAGCCATAAGATCAAAAGAAGTCAAGTTAGTTAGGTTAAGTCATTAATGAGAAAAAGTACATAAATAGAATTAGAGAGGACATTAATGAGTGTGAGAGATTCATGTGAGAAAGACAGAGGGAATTCATTAGCATTGAATGTGAGAGAACAAAGCTGAGAGGAAGGGTTTATTGAAGTAAAGATTGAGTGCAAACCAAAGGAGAGAGAGAAGGGCACGAAAAACCAAGCAAAAGACTTTGCATTAATTGCTGGTATAGTGATTGTACAATAGTAAGAAGGGCTATTTGAGGCACGGTTTCCAAGGCAAAGCAGGCTGGAAATGACTAATTGTTTGGACAACAACGTGGATAATTTTTGCACACAAATCGAGGAAGAGACATTGTGAAAATTCCATGATTGGAATCCTTCTACTACAATTGGTTAAGTTTCTTCTAATTTGTTATATAACTGAACACAATTATTTACTGTTTGCTACGGTAAATAACGAAACTAACACACTGAAGTCTTCACAAATATAAAAATGTTGTGGAAACAAATATAGCGCATAAAAGAAATACACACATTTGACATCGTTATTTTTGGACAATGTCCCCGGAAAAACCCAATGCGGGAAAACCAGTGCAACAACTGAGGGTTTGTATTATTATGCAGTAGTTTCTGAATACAATCTTGGATGCCTTACTGGCTATCTGATATAGAGAAAATCACTGGAAGAAAGTTAGTGAGATAACTTCACATTGGTACGGGAAGATATGGTACTGATCTAACTGAAGATGAGACCTATGCATTGTCTCTACACAGCTCTGTGTCACGCTTATGCAATTGCTATATCACTGCTGCAAGGACTGCGTCACACCTCTAAGCTGATCTTTTGTTGGCTGGAAACTCGATCCTCTGACCTGTCGGTCTCACACCCCGACTTTCGGTACTAGATGTCAACTGCTCCTCGGCAAAACTTCGAACTCCCTCTGAAGCACTGCGCTGCCTCTGCATGGCTCTACATTGCCCAACGTAGCTGTGTGCTGCCTCTTTTGCACCTCTCTCTGCCTCCTTTGTAATGTATCTCCCGAATCAGGAATACTTTCGCCGGCACACTATCTCTACCCTTCACTGCAAGAAATCTCTCGATCACTTCTCCTGCAACTGCTGTGTTGCTCTCTTGAGAAATTGATCTCTTGATCTCCAATTCAATGTGTCTTCCAAGTGCCCATTGAGCCTCTTCTTATAATCTTCTCGTTGAATATTAGTTCCTAATCAATGGCTCAGATCATCTTGACTCGATCTCCGTCTTTTTCTAGAAGATTCACATCCAATTTCATTAATACCCTTTAATTAATTTAATTTCCTAAGTTTAGACTTAGGCATCCATTAAAAATAATTAATTATTTTAATAAAACTGTCTCTGGGTGGAATTTACCAAAATGATTTCTAGGTCTTGAAGGATGCATGTGTCCCAGCCTCCCTGCAAATTTTGAGCCTTAGAGCACATTTGATGCTACCAAAAATCAGTAGACATGCTATAATCTAGGTTGTACAGTATCATACAACATTACAAGTTTTTGAGTAAGTTGGGCACAAAAATCGAGGGGTAGATTTGGCACATTTCTCGAGGAAAGGGAAACATAAATTAATTAGATAAGTTGTTGTATTTATGACTAAGTTGTACTATTACAATTTATTCCTATTTGCTCATGAAAAAAAGAAATCTCTTTCTTTGTCTTTTCCCTTGGGCGTTGCCCCAACATGAATGTTTGTCTACTATTGTTATTTTTTGCTGCAAATGACTTAGCATGGTATTTTTTCTCATAAATTGAAAGTTGTAAATGTAAAGCTGCCTGCATTTTCTTGAAGTTTTATTGGAGTTATAAATCAGTGTATGCTAAGTGTTTGACAAAATCACTAAGTGAACTATTAGTAATTTTGTGTGATTTTTTGACATGGTATCAAAGTTGGGACTTTGAGTATAGTGGACACATTGATTTTGCTTAGATAGCAAGGGATTTGACACAAGGTAGTGGGGTGTTACTTGAGCAGTGGGGTAATAGTTTTTGGTTGAATTAATTGTCAGTTGAGTAAAGTCATGGCTTCAAGTTTGAGAGTAGAAGACATGTGAGAAAGGATTGAGAACTTTAGTGCCTGGATGGAGAGAATAGTCTCTGTGTTTGATGAGAATGAGGTGTGGGAAATAGTGGAGAAGGCAGTGACCAAACCTACAAATGCTACACTGTTGGTAGACTTCAAGAAGAAGGATGCCTATGCAAAAAGATTGATTCTTGATGGCATTAAGGATCATTTCATTCCTCATGTGAGAGGAAAGAAGTATGTTTTTGAGATGTGGGAAGCATTGGCTAACTTGTACCAGAGCTCAAATGAAAACATGAAAATGGTTTTAAGAAAGAAGTTGAAAGCAATAAAAATAATCAAGACTGACAATGTTACTTCATACCTTATCAAAATCACTCATGTGAGGGATGAGTTAGTTGCCATAGTTGAGACTATACCAACTACATAGTTGGTTAGGACTACCTTCAGTGGTCTTCCTAAGGGTTGGGAAGTTTTTGTTGAGGGGATCATTACACGGGAGAATCTTCCCTCATGGTAAAGATTGTGGGATGATTGTATACAAAATGGAATAAGGAGGGACAAGAGTGAGGCAACTCAACACGATAAGGATGGAGAAGAGAATGTGGCCCTTGTAGCAAAGGGAAAAAAAGGAAAGGTAAAGGGAAGCGGGGGATTTATTTTCGGGAAGAACATGAGCTATGTCAAGGGCTTTGCATGTCATAAGTTTGTCCACTATGCGGGGTAAATTCTAATTTCCAAATAAGAGGAAAGACAAGGAGGACAAGAAACATGTAACTGTATCAGTTGGAGTTGTCTAGTTTACGAAAAAGTTTGAGGAGTTTTCCTTAGTATATTATCTTTCAAGGAGCGGTGTTGTTGAGTGCGAGAACATTGGTGTTTGGTTTGTGGATAGTGGGACATCATGCTATATGACAAGGACTAGAACTATGTTCCTGAGTATGACAGGTATTGACTCAAACATGTGTGTTGATAGTGGGGTGCACACCACACATAAAGTGAGGGAGATTGGATACGTGGGGTTCCAGTTGGGGTCATGAGGATATTTGGAGGGGGACCATGTGTTATGGGTACCGTGGTTGAGAGAAAATTTCCTTTTCGTGTCAACTCTGGAGGATGAAGAATATGCTATCCTATTTTATAATGGACATGTACTAATTTATCCGATGCGAGAGAGTAAGGATACATCATGAGTGATTGTCATTGGTATTTGTGTGGGCAGGATGTATAAGCTGGCAGGACAACCTATGGATGGTGAATCCAGTTGGATTTCATGCTCAGTGGTAGTGCCAAAGGCAGTTGGAGGAGAGGATTCTTCTAGCTTGGTTAGGAGATCTTTGTGGTTTGAAATGATGAAGGAGGATGCCCAATGTGGCAGAGAGGAGTCTCCTTGGAGCATGGGTTACAAGGACAGGGCTTCAAGTCAAAGGCAGGTAGCAAGACAGTTTGGTGAGTCAAAGGGAGATGTTACAATGAACATTGTTGTGAACTTTAAGACAAATCTTGGAGGTGGTAGAGGTGCTAGAATTACCTCCCTTGCTAAGAGGGAGTGTTGAGTTTTTGTAACTCGGGAGGTCTTCTTAATGTGATGATGCCTAACATGAAGGGACATTAAAATGTCTCTAGAAAAAATGTTCTTGATATTATAAAGTACAAGTGACTTTTTTGTGTTTAATGGCTTAAAGTGCAATTAATAATTTAAGTGTATTTAATGAGAGATTATATCATGGCCTTTGATCTTGAGAGTGAGCCTTAGCCTTAAGATCAAAAGAAGTTAAGTTAGTTAGGTTAAGTCATTAATGAGAAAAAGTACATAAAGAGAATTAGAGAGAGGGCATTAATTAGTGTGAGAGATTCACATGTGAGAAGGAGAGAGGGAATTCATGAGCATTGAATGTGAGAGAATAGAGTTGAGAAGAAGGTTTTTTTGCAGCAAAGTTTGAGTGAAAACCAAAGGAGAGAGAAAGGACACGAAAAAACCAAGCAAAAGGCTCAACATTAATTGCTGGTGCAGTGATTGTATAGCAGCAAGAAGGGCAGTTTGAGGCACTATTTCCAAAGCAAAGAGCAGGGTAGAAGTTGCTCACTGTTTGGACAACAACAGGGATAAAGTTGCCTAACCCCTTTTGAGGGAGGATGCCCACAGACACTCCTTTTGGGGAAACACATCCCCTACATTGGGAAAATGTTTCCCCTTGCATCTACCCAAGTTTCTCTAAAAGGGGGACGTGGGGAAACATTTCCTCAGGCGTCTCCCCATCCCAAGTGCATGGGAAACGTAGGGTGCGCACACCCTACCTTGGGGTATGTGTCCCTGTGGAACATTGGACAGAGCCTTGAAAGGTTTGAGGTAAGAGTTGCCTAAAGTTCAAGTATGCTATTCAAAGGCCTTTACAATCTAGAAGGGAGCTGCTATAAGTTAAGGTTTGCAAGTTATGCAGATCTAGGGTGCATGATGGCATATAACAACTCTAGAAGATAGCCTATCAAGCTGGGCTTAGGGAAAACAATGTAGTTTTTATGGCTGAAACATGCATAAAACAACAATATATAAGATGTGGTTAGCCTTGATTTAGTGTTTTAACATGCAAATAAATGCTAGATTTTGCCTTTTTCAAGTTTATTAAATGCAATCACTTTACTAGGGAAATAGTACATAAGTACATAAGCATAAAATTGTTGGAAATACAAATTAAACCTAACCCTAACTCTAGTTATCAATAAAAGAGAGAAAGATGAAAATTAGGGTTTTGATCAACACCTACTAGACCTAGTGCCTTGATCTAATTGGGCAATGGAGTCATTGAGGGCAAGATCTATGAAGAGGGTGAGAGAATGAAGATATCTGCTTAGAAACCCTAGCAACTTCCTTATATGAGAGATTTTAAGTTCAATAGATGCATATACATATGAAGTTGTGAAGGAAAGATGTTGCAATCTTTAGTATGGCATAAATAGAAACCCTATTTCAAATAATATAGCATGCAAACTGGAAGACAATTAGCATGAGACTTACACCATTTGATCAAGAATCACTTCAATCGATCCCAAAGAAGTCTCCCCATGCGAAAATATCACTCACAAGACAATTTGCTCCATAAAAGTCAGATTGGAATCCTCATCGAAGAGTTCACCGATCTAGAGAGGAAGCAAGTGTTTCATCAGGAACTCCAACTTGTGGAGTTCATGGAATGATGGTATGATGATGTGAAAGTTTCAAAACAGAAACCCTACTGCAGTGTCTTGATCTACTTCACCTACTTGTTTGATTAATTAACAAGTTATTAATCTGAAGTATTCAGAAAAACATTAAAGCAAATACAAAATGCAGCCTACACATATACAAACCATTTATTGAACAACACGCACATGTGACAAAATTACATAGATTTTTCGGACAAATGTACCTGGAAAAACCCAATGCGAGAAAATCGGTGCAACAACTCTAGAGGGTTTTATTATTATGCAGAATCTGAATACACCAATCTGGGCACCAGAAACGGTTTTCCCTACAGAGAAATTACACAACAGCTGTACCTTATCACTCGGAGACAGAAAATATGGCTGATCCAACCCTCTGCGGGGAATTATGAATTCAACCCCTTTCTGGCCCACTGGAAACCCTCAACGCAGTCTTCTCCAGCCTTTGCGTCAACCCTTTGGCCCAACGCAGCCTCTGCACAGTGCAAGCTGCCCCTAGTCACTCTGGAAGGCTCTGCGCTGCCTCTGCGGCACTCAGATGGCTCTGTGTCAGCCTCTGTGTGGCCTTTGCGTCAGCCTGGCTGGGCTGCATCCCTCCTGCTGGCCTCTGCGCTGCCCTGGTATGATGCTGCCTCTATGCTGCTGTATTCTCGAGCTCAGATCAGATCATCCCTTGTCGATCTCTGCCCCTCACTGCACTGCAAGCTCACTTCGAATTCCTCAGCAAACCTCGCCCTAGAAATTCGACTTAGCTTCAATGCTCTGCAATGTGTGTGTGTGTTCTCTAATTGACCCCAAGCCCTTCCTTTATACTTTGCTCATTGAGAAACCAATGGCCGTGATCTAATCTCTTATCAACGACTGAGATTAAAAGAAAGCTTGATCCGCGTCACTTAGAACATTTTATCACATGTGTAATTTAATTCACTTTAATTTGTCAATTTCTCCAAGTTAGACTCAGGGTCCCCATTAAAAAATTTAATTATTTGAATAACTATTACATTGGATGAAATTTCTCCAAATGCTTTCTGGGTCTTGGAGATCTCGTGTGTCTTAGTCCCTCCACAAAGTTTCGGAGCTAGAGCACACTCGATGCTACCCAAAATCTCAACACTCCATCTTAGCGAGGAGTGTGCTCTAGCAATACTTCCACACTGAAGCATCACCTGATCTTAGCATTCTGCATTACTGATGCTTGGCTTGCTGCCCTCCATCCACTGCGTTGCTGCCACTGTACTACTGCCCATGTCACTGCCACTGACACTGCCACATCTATACTGCAACTGCCTCTCAATTTGCTGCATCATGCTGCCCATAGCACTTCCACAGCTAACTGCTGCACTACAACTCAGTTGCTGATAAGTAAGCAACTGAAGGACAATCACCCAATCACTGACAGACAAGTCAGTTGAGCTTCATCTCATCACTAAAGCACCCTCTGCTGTTGCTCTGTGCTGTCTCTTTGAAGCATTGCGCTGTCTGCTGCACTACACTGCATAAGCACTGCCTTTGCGCTGCTGAAATCCCATCAGCCTGTGCGCTGCTGCTTCCACACTACTGCTGTCTCTCCTTTGTGTTGCTCCAGACTTTAGCGTCCCAACTCTGCCTCTGCTTCACTGTGATCTTTTGCACCCACTGCTCCAGTCATCCTTCTACTGTCTTAAGGCTCCTGTAGCTCGTATGTGATCCAAGAGTTTGGGCACCTCAATGATCCTGTCTGTAGCTGCTCTACAGATCAATATCGTCCCACTTCCTTGGTTCATGAGCACTCATAGCTATGTCATTGTCACTGCCATTGCCCCCTTTCGCTACCGCTGCCTTGGAATCAAAAGATTCCTTGTCCTTCCTCTTAGGACAAGAGATGGAAAAGTGTCCAAGTTCACCACATTTAAAGCACCGGACCTTTGATAGGTCCTTCTTCTTCTTTCCTTGCTTCCTCTGTTCCTTAGATGCAAGGGCTGCATCTTCCTCCTCCTCTTTCTTTACTTTGACTCCATCGCCGCTGCTTTGCTTCTTGGTTATTCTCCTGATTTCCTCTTGACAGAGGATTGCCCACATGTCCACCTAGGATGGTAACGCTGCTCTGCCCAAGATGCTTTGGACAAACATTTTCATTCATTTGTGACTGCATTCAGGGCAATCCTCACCATGAGCCCTTCATCCGAAGTTGACCCCATAACAATCAGCTAGTCCTGGATAGTCTGAAGTCTAAAGAGGAAGGGATCGATTTCCTCTCCCTTCTGCATTTGGAACAACCGCATCTGATTCTCCAGAAGCATCTTCCTCTGGATGGAGCTTCCTTGATACATCGTATTCAATGCTGTCCACATCTCATTTGCCGTGTTCTTCCCGACAATATGTGGGACCATGTGATCCTTTACACCATCCATTATCAAGTGCTTTGCTCGCGCCTGATTCTTGTTGAATTCCGTCAGGGGATCTGCATCGGTAGGCACAACTAGGACGTTTTTCGCATGGTCCTTGATGCCGTACTAATTCATGACTGTCAAGATTCTGGCCCTCCAGATAATAAAGTTGGAAACACCGTCCACCTATCTTGATCTCTCAGCCAATGAGAAACCATCTCTACTCAAACTGTTGAATCATAAAATCTTCTCCCTTCCATTGCTGCTATGCTCAACAAAAGACTAGATCTGGGCTTCTTGGAGAAAGAACCCCTCTAGAGAATGTGCTCCCTCTGACAAGTGATTTCCCTCCCAGAAATCCTTCACCAATTTTGACGAATCAGTCCTCTATGATCACTCCTTTTGATCAAACTCAAATTCCTTGGCTAGAGAATCTGCCGAGCGACTATTCCCCTTCCGCTTTTGTCACCTTTGCTAGGCACTGTTCTGCACCGACAAAACCTGGGCCACGCCAACAACCTCTGAAGATAAAAAACAACACTTATGATCTCGGCAAACTGCTCATCAACTTCCCGTATTGGACTGTGTCACCCTCTTGGTGCTGCGTCAGCCTCTGTGTGAGCAGACTGGCTCAACGTCCCTCTTCTAGTGCTGCGTCAACCTCTGCATGAGCAAACTGGCTCTGCATCACCTCTCTGGAGTTGCGTCAGCCTCTGCGTGAGCAGATTGATTCTGCGTCATCCTTGCAGGGTCTGCGTCCCTTTTGGTGCTGCACTGCCTTCTTCTGGATCTTTGCTGCTTCAACTTCCCTTCCTGCAACAAATATCTTCAATTGCTTTGCTGGTGGATCAACTTGATCTGCAATGCTTCGATGACATGTGAAAGTTTCAAAACATAAACCCTACTCCAGTGTCTTGATCTACTTCACCTACTTGTTTGATTAATTAACAAGTTATTAATCTGAAGTATTCAGAAAAACTTTAAAGCAAATACAAAATGCGGCCTACACATATACAAATCATTCACTGAACAACATGCACATATGACAAAATTACACAGATTTTTCGGACAAATGTCCCCGGAAAAACCCAATGCAGGAAAACCGGTGCAACAACTCTAGAGGGTTTTATTATTATGCAGAATCTGAATACAACAATCTGGGCACTAGAAACGGTTTTCCCTACAGAGAAATTACACAGCAGCTGTACCTTATCACTCGGAGACAGAAAATATGGCTAATCCAACCCTTTGCAGGGAATTACAAATTCGAGCCCTTTTTGGCTCACTAGAAACCCTCAGCGCAGTCTTCTTCAGCCTCTGCGTTAGCCCTCTGGCCTAGCGCAACCTCTACGCAACGTAGGCTGCCCCTGCGTCACCCTAGAAGGCTCTGCAATGCCTCCGTGTCACTCAAACGGTTCTGTGTCAGCCTCTGCGCCAACCTGGCTAGGCTGCGTTCCTCCTGCTGGCCTTGATGCTACCCAAAATCTCAACAGATGAGATAAGAGGTGAAGCAGATCAAGGGATTGAAGACACTTCAATTAAGGAAGCTGCTGAAAGAAGACTAGATGACCTGAAGATAAATGAGGTATGTATACTTGTATTTAATATTATAATATTATGTCGTATGGTTGCTGGTAACATGGATCACTACTTCTAGAAGCATGATCAAAGGAAAGGAATCTCCTCCTTTGAAAGATTGCTGGAAGGCATGGTTCACATTAGATGAAATCAACATAATATGTCCTCATATGAAGTATGAGGTGATTGACTACAATCAAGGGACTTTGATTGGAAGCTCTTGGGAATGAAATGTGTGATGAAAGGAAGAGATCATGAGATATGCAACCATGGTAAAGACAATCAACATCCAAGAAGACTTGACTAGAAAATCTCCCGAAAAATATATGAAGACTCTGATGAAAGTTTGAAAAATATGGAGACCCTTGACAATGGATATCTTTGGGGGATATGTCAACATGTATGTAGGATGCTGATACCCACAGGAAGATGTCATGATGAAAGACCATCACAAAGGTAATTTTGATTTAAATGTTCATCTTTATTTTGAATAATATCTGGATGGGCTTATGTAGGGCTACCAAAGGAAGTATATGTCTTCCACCCTTGATAACCATGTGGCAAGATGAAAGATCCTTGAATATATATGGTATGAAGAAAGTAGCACGACATGAAGCAAATCCAGATGAATACTAATGGATCACTTTCTGATGAAAGGAATAATGACATGACTCGTGGATGAAAGTGATGGATGGTTGGTGCCCTATGAAGAGGTCCCAAAGGATGAAGACCCCATAACAAAGTAGAAATTTATGACATCGAACGAAGGAGTTTTTCTAAGCAGCTAGTTGTCTTATTATTTACATCTGAGAAGCTGTTATAGGTCCTTGATTAAGAGGGAGCTTGGAAACAAGTTTCTTTCTTGGTATAAAATTGGAAATTCGTAAGCCAAGAGGGAGCTTAGGTACATTCCTTGTGTAGGAATGAGTACATTCCTTTATTGGAATATATCCTCCCTAATTAAGAGGGAATGACAGATACAATTCTCTAATTCATGTGTCATGCACTAGACCAGGACTAACAATCGTAAGTCTTAGTGAAGGCCATGAGAGGGAGAGATAGACACATCATTCTTGTCTTCACTTGGAAGAAAGAATGGAGGATTGGGTAAACATCTGGCATCTGATATTCTTTGGGGATGAGTTAGGTCATCCAAGATAAGAGTAGTCGTGAAAGAACCAATATCCTTTGAGGATTGAGAATCCAAGATAAGAATAGTCCTGGACACACTCTGAGAGAACCTTGATGGGGTATGTTCCGAGAGAGACAATGATGAAGGTGTGTATATGTCATTGGTCTCACTAGCATCGAGCTCAAGATCTCATGGAGAGATGGCGCTGTTAGTCAAGGCCTTGCTATGTAACAATGCTGGTTGATATGATGCTACAGATGGGTTACCAATCTGATTCTTCTTATGAGAAATTTTTCAGGTTGAGAATGACGAAGTACCATTATGGATATCTCTCTAGTTAAGAGGGAGTGTTGAAAAGTGTAACTAGGTTCGGTCTTCATAATGACATGTAATTGTGACTTGTATAAATGATGTAATAAAAGTATTTTTGTAAGCTTTGCTTCATGGGTTTCATGAGCAAATGAATTTATTGTAGATGGCTCTCATTTGAGAGCATTAGGTTTATCATTTAGAGTCAAAGAATTAATGTCATGAATGGAGAGCTCTTCTTGAGCCTATGTCATTGTATATGAGTCAATGTATAAAGAGTCTATAATAGCCCTCCAAGACAAGCACAACCAGCCTTGAAAAAGATCTTCAATGTCGGCCTCAAAGATAACTCAAGGAACACATGTCGGCTCACATTATGGGACACATCTATTCGATGGTAATGTTGGCTCATTTGTAGGGGGAAAACCACTATAGATATGCAGTTACAGTCACCCCAATTAGACAAAATTTCGGTGATCTCTCTCTGTGATTTTCAGATGGGATAACAGTTCGGTGTATAAGTGAGTTTCAGATGAGCATTACAACAAGTAAGCTCAGAACCATCTCTATGAATCTCAGATGACTGTGATAGGAACAAAAGTTTGGATTCTTTGCAGTTTCGGTGATAGATCACAGTGAGAACTTTGCAGATCTCTCTGTGATGTTAGATGGGTAGCAGTAGAATGAAGTTCGATGATTACAGTCTCGGTGATGATCATAGTGTCAGTGCTGATCACAGGTGCAATGCTAATTACAGTCAGGAAGGTAATCACAGGTTTAATACTAATTACAGTTGGTGCCACAATGAAGTAATCTTAGTAATATATTGGCATGATGCACAATGTCTTGAAGGAGGTCAAGAAACCATAGTCCGTTCTTTGAAAGATAATCTCAGTCAAAGGAAGATCAAGGAGAAAGAGAACAACGAAATAAGGTTGACCGTGTCTTGGTGTTGGAGTGGCGAAATAGGTCAAGGGTCATGGTCTTGGTATTCGTCAATGGGAATCTCTATAAGAAGAATTTGTGTGGGCTTTCCTCTCAAAGAGTGAGAGGTTTTGGCCCTGGCTCATAGCCTACATGCTGTGTTTTTTGTCTATTTGTATTGGTTACTGTTTGATGAAAAGAACACTAATAACTTAAGCAAAGATAAGATCCTAAGTTAATGAAGTAAAATCACTTACAAACAGTTACTAAGAGAAATCATCTAATGCAAATGCCCTAGATTTTTCAACACAAGTGACAGGGGAATGACAAACTCCGGATGAGGAGATAAGCGACAAGTGATTAAGCTAAATCTTTCGTGGTTAATGAATTCCTTGTGTGCTAAGCAGAGTGGAGCAGGGCTGGATGACAATAGTGGTGGAGAGGGCGTGGAGGTTCTGTGGCGTTGTTGTTGCAAAACAAGAATGGCGACGTGACAGAAAGATTACAATATAGTTGCGGCTGTGGTGTGCCCGGTCTAGTAGTGGCGGGTGTGCGTCTGTTTGGTGACGACCAGGTAAATTTAATTTAAATTACTTCAACGTTTTTTTAGTTTCGTTTTTTTACTTTTATATTTTCAATTTTTTTCTCTTATATATATGTATTTTTTTTACAAAAGTTAAACTTGTTTTTTTTTTTTTCATTCTTTCTTTATTTATTTATATATATATATATATATATGTGATTTTTAATTTTTTTTATTATTACTATTATTATTTTTTTATACTTTTTTTTCCTTAGACTTTTTCCCTTTTTAATGGTTATAACCAGTGTTTTAAAACTCGGACTCGGGTTCCAATTCGGCCGAGGGTCGGCTCTGACTCCGACTCCGACTCCGACTCGGTATTGACACGGCCGGTTCAGTTTCAATGACTCGTTTTTTGTAAAAAATACATTAAATATTAATTTTTTTGTAAAAAAACATAATTTTAAAGATTTTTGTTCATGTTTCCAAACACAAAGCATTACAATATGGACAAAAGACAACATATGATCAAAGTAGGCTCATGAATATATCCATTATATCGAAATTGCACCCAGTGCACTGTCCAATACATGATGATGAGATAGAGATCAAAACAAAAAACATAAACAAGGAGGTTTTAAATGGCCTCCACAACAAAACATGAATAATCACTTCTGCTAGACATCTGACAAGCCAATGTCCTCTTCCTCACACTCTGAACCAGAGGGGAAAACTGCTCGCTCCTCCTCTGAATCAACATCCTCAACTGGAACTATAACCTTGCCCTTACCACCCTGAGATAGACGAGTTATGCGTCTCCGTCGTGGCTGACTAGAGGAAGTGCTTGTGCCTGCAACTGGAGGGCTTGGGACTGGGTCTGCTACTAGTGGATTTGCATTGAGCATAGCCTCTACCTGTGTATCGAAGTCAGTCCCCACACCAATATCCTCATTAGAGTCAAACCCTGGTGGACAAGTCTCCACTACCCAATTTGATGTTGGATCAATATCCTCCAACACAATGGGATCTGAATCAGGTCTTTTGTTCAGCAATTGGTTGCGTCTTAGTCAGAGGTTGTACTGGACATACATTAGATCATTTAACCGTTTTTGCTCCAAAAGGTTTCTCTTCTTTGTGTGAATCCTCTCAAAGACAGACCAATTGCGCTCACACCCAGAAGCACTGCAAGTTTGACTCAAAATACGGATTTCAAAACTCTGCAATTCATGACAATAGCTACCAAATGCCTCTCACCATTGTGCTGCAAAAAATGAGTTTCAATTAGCTCAACAATTTATATCTAACTTTAAAATTGAAATTATAAACAATTATACAAAATAGTAAAATTAAAATATGAATTTGAAAATTGAAATTCTTTGTTTACCTAGCTCATCTGATTCCCTTGCATTCCTTGCAAGGTTTTTGCTAAAGGTACTTGTAGCTTGGCTGAACACAGTGATCTGATTGTGTATCTTCAACTGCTCACTCTCTGTGGGGATCATGCGATCAATGCAGTCAATCAATCCATCTCTAACCTCCCCATTCAAAGCTCTTGCTTCTTGAGCTTTATAATGATATCTTGGGTTCAGAAAATACCCAGCTGCATGTATAGGGCAATGGAGTTGATTATTCCAACTCTGATCAATGATTGCCCAAATGGGCCCATACTTACCCGCTCTGTCCTTGTAGGTTGCACTTATTTGCTCCTTTGCTTGATCCATAGCCTCATAAATGAAGCCCATAGCCAATCTTTCCCCATCCACCAAGTGCAACTCCTTAACCAGTGGCTCAACAAGTTTCACAATCTTTGCTGCCTTTTTCCAAAATATTTCTTCATTGACTTTCCTTTTCACATCTTTTCCATCCTGTTTGCGAGCCCACTGACATTCATTCCATTCATCACTAGAAAACAACTTTTGCAAATTTCTATGTTGGGCAAGTATAGATTGCAATGTCAAAAAATGTGCTGCAAATCTAGTGATGGCAGGCGTAATAATTTCCTTGCCCCCTGTTTTTTTCCTCATCAGATTCAGAATCCATGAGTGATTGTAAATATATTTTGTGATGCATTTGGCATGCTCTATAGTGTTCTTGATCCAGTCTATTTTGCCAATATCCTCAAGCATGAGGTCTATGCAATGTGCAACACATGGGGTGGGGTCCAAAAGGTGGTTTGGTGTTTTTCCTCTGACAATTTACCAGCAAAAACATAGTTAGAGGCATTATCTGTGATGATTTGAACAATATTTGCCACCCCCACCTCTTCAACAACCTCATCCAAAAGATGAAACAACAAATGTGCATCTTTCACCCTATCAGATGCATCAATTGATTTTAGAAACATGGTTCCCCATGGGCAAAAGACAAGAAAGTTTATGATGGTACGGTTCCTCTGATCAGTCCATCCATCTGACATGATGGTACATCTTGTATGTGCCCATGAGTTTTTGAACTCTTTCAAATAATCATCAATGGACATAATCTCTTTTTGCAAAAGAGATCCTCTTAACTCATGCATAGTAGGGCCTTTGAAGCCCTTCCCTGCAGCATATATGGCATCAAAAATAGTGTAATGTTCCCAATTTGCCACTGCTACTTGGAACATTATAATTACTCCATTTTTGAAATAAGAAGTAGGAAACACAATAAAACCTATCCCAGTGTGAAAAGGTATTGAGGTAAGAGGATAAAATAAAGCCTCTTTAGTATGAAAGAGGGGCAAAGCAAGGAGCTAGCTATAGTTGACCAAGTCAACAACGATGTCACAAAAGGAGGGAAAGCTACTAGGGCAGTGCAGTTTTGAAGGAGGAAACTTCTCAAGGAAGCTACATCACCAATGAGTGGGGCCCGAGATGGAGAAGCTCATGAAGGATAAAAAGGAGAGGATAGCAGCAAAGGATTCATTCATTCATTCTTCTTGTCTCAGTCTTATGACTGATTTGCAAACTTCAGCTGTTTAGCCTGAGTTGCAGCACTGCTTAGTGCAAAGGATTCTCATGCGGGAATTCTATCTTCATCATTGATATAACTAATTTGGAGGTCTAAGGAGGAGGTCTTGAGTTCAATTCTCATCTATCTAGAGGGGAACCATCCTCTACTCTAGACAACGTAGTCACTCCCAGTGAATGCGTTATTTCTGCAGCAACTGCAGTAGCTGGGGTTGCATCTTTCCAATTGTGCTTGTTTCAGAAAAGGAGGAGTCTATTTCACTCCGGGAGATCTATTGAGAGAGGCCTTGGGCCAAATATTGTATTGTTTGTTCATTTCAGATCATATTTGGTCTTTCTTTATACAGTGTTGTTGGGAATAGCATTATTTTCTGCAGAACCACTTTTTATGTTGCTATTTTGTTGGAAATCCTTGCTGGGGCATTCCGAGGTGCTTGTAAAAGAGGTCTAACCTCTCATTTCTGATTCCATGCTTAATGAAAGCTCTAAATCTGTATTAAACTATCTTTTGCTGTAGATGCCATAATAAAAATAACGCTGTTGCAGTCTCTGGCATTTCTATTTTATGAAGCAGTGGGATTTGGGTGTTTCTATGCATATATGAGTTGGGGAGATCTATATAGAGTAGCTAGAATGATTTGTTTTTGATGCCAATCTATATTTAAGCTACATACAACATATATTGAAGGATCCAAGCCCTGGATTGCGTTATTTTTGCACTGGTTTCCTTATACAACGTCCCCATTGGAGATATTGCAGAAATTCCTGAAAAGGAATATTACAGTGGTATCGAAGCTCTGCTCTTGGCTCAGCTTGTGGGGGGGAGATTTATCTTCAGCATGGAGAAGGAGGACATCTCAAAGCTAGTACTTCAAACCCTGCAGAACATTGCAAGGGATCTTAAGGAGATGAGGCATGAAGAGGACTCTTTAGGGTTTTGCCATGAGGAAAGCACCAACACTGCAAATAGCATGGGGCATTCAACTGCATCACAACGCTCCACCATGCCTTCATTTCTAACTGAAGGAGATAAGGAGGGCACTATGGGGGAATATTTTGAAGAGTATGAACTCCAATCTCAAAGGTTCAAGGAGCACTTGAGCTTTCAGGGGTTTTGCCGGATTAAGGATGGAAGGAGGATTGATCTTCATCAAAAGGAGGATAAATTGATGCAGGGATCAGCCCTACAATGCAGTATGGTAGGGTTCTTCTTGCCCACATTTGATGGGACACCTAAATGCACAGCAAAAGCATGGGTGGAGAAGCTGGACACATACTTCCAACTCAACAAGGTTTCTAAGATAGAAGCCATCAAGATAGCTGCGTTGCACCTAGAAGGGGAAGCTCAAGATTGGTGGTTTCATGGACTGACCACACTTGGGCATCATCATATCACTTCATACTCAGCTTTCACCAAGAAGCTAGTGGAGAGGTTTGATCCGAGGGATCCGGAAGCCCACTTTGCCAAGATAACCAAGCTCAAGCAGGAGGGAGATCTTGAGGATTACATTGCTAAGTATTTGCAGCTTTCAGTGATGGTATCCAACCTCACTATGAGCAGGAAGGTATGCATGTTTGTGAATGGGATGGTTGAACCATTACAAGGGTTGGTCAAGTCTACCCAACCAACCACACTCCTTGAAGCTGTGGAGAAAGCTAGAGATCTACAACACATCTTGCCCAGGGCAAGAACCTTTTTGCAGCAAAAGACTCACTTGAGACCAAGTGAGACAATCCCTTCTCAGGATTTGGAGGGGAAATGTGTTACAGGGGGGACACATCTTGTCAAGACCTTCTCCAAGAAGGATGCCAGTGCTGTACAATCCATAGAAGACTTTACTCCAAGAGGGGGAGTTGTTGCAGCGTTAAGAGGAGTCCCAAAGTATCTGACCTTGAGGGTGAGAGGCACCATCACGGGGCAAAGAGTTTTTGTATTGATAGATAGTGGAGCCACTCATAATTTTATTGATGCACAACTGGTACATAGGAGAGGAATTCCCATGGAGGAGTTTGAGAGATTTTCAATTTTGGTCCTAGGAGCTATGACCCTGCAATGTGCCAAGTATGTTCCGGCACTAACCATTACTATGGGGACCTATACATTGATAGACCACTTCTTTGTGGTAGATATTCCAGACACCAATGTCATATTGGGAGTCCAGTGGCTAATCACTCTTGGGAGAGTTACCACTAACTGGAGAACTTTGGAGATGGAATGGACTGGAGGGGAGGATGGCCAGCAACAAAGAATCAAGGGTATAAACACATATCCCCCTTAGGTTGTTTCAACACATAGGATGGAGGCAGATCTACGTAGAGGGGATGTTGAATGGGTAGTGGAGCGTCATATATCAGAGGTGAAGGGCAAGGACTCCCCAGTACATTCAGATGTTCAGTCTCTTTTGGACCGGTATTCTACAGTATTTGGGGATATCCCACCAGGGAGACCTCTTGACCGAGGGTTTGAACACACCATTGAGTTGGAATGAGGGGTCCAAGCAGTAATCACCACTCCTTATAGGCATCCCAAGGCTTATAGGGATGAGATCGAAAGAGCTATCCAAGAGCTGCTAGCACTAGGACACATCTGGCCTAGTGCTAGTCCTTTTGCTTCCTCGGTGGTTTTGGTAAAGAAGAAAGATGGCACATTGAGGATGTGCATTGATTGTAGGGCCTTGAACAAGAAAACTATGAAGAACAGGTACCCTATACTCAGGATCGATGAACTCATGGATGAGTTAAGGGGATCAAAATACTTCTCCAAGGTTGATTTGAGGTCCGGGTACCATCAAATCAAGGTAAGGGAGCAAGACATTCCCAAGACAACGTTCAAGTGTCACTATGGGCATTTTGAGTTTCTGGTAATGCCCTTTGGATTGACTAATGCTCTAGCAACTTTCCAATCTTGCATGAACCACATCTTCCGTGGTCATTTGAGAAAGTTTGTATTGGTCTTCTTTGATGATATTCTTATCTACAGCCGCACTTGGGAGGAGCACTTGCAGCATATTGAGACAGTCTTACATATCCTCAAGGAGCAACAATTCTATGCCAAGCTCTCCAAATGTGAATTTGGCCTCACAGAGATGTTGTATTTGGGGCATATCATAGGAGTGGATGGAGTGAGGGTACATGAGGAGAAGATCCAGGCTATCAGAGATTGGCCTGAACCCAGAAATGTTACAGAACTCAGAGGGTTTGTGGGCATATGCACTTATTACCAAAAGTTTGTGAAAGGATTTTCACAACTAGCAGCACCACTCACAGACTTGACAAAGAAGGGAGCTTTCCATTGGACACCTACAGCGCAGAGGGCTTTTGATAAGCTCAAAGAGGTAATGAGTAGTTGTCCTGTTTTGGTTTTACTTGACTTTTCTCAACCTTTTGTGCTAGAATGTGATGTATCGGGTGAAGGTATTAGGGCAGTCTTGATGCAAGGAGGGCATCCTATAGCCTTTGAGAGTAGGAAGCTGCTCTCTCATGAGAGTTTATACCCCATCTATGATAAAGAAATGTTGGCTATCATGCATGCATTAGCCAAATTCCGGCAATACTTGGTGGGAAATAAGTTCAAGGTGAAGACTGATCACAACAGTCTTAGATTCTTCCTTGAACAGAGACAACTCCAGGAGAGACAACAGAAGTGGGTGAGCAAAATCCAAGCTTATGATTTTGACATAGAATATGTCAAGGGGAAGAGCAATATAGTAGCTGATGCACTATCCAGGAGGCCTACAGTGCTGTCCTTGAGGGGCATGGACGCAGATTGGAAGGCTCAACTCTTAGTTGAGTATTCCAAAGATGACTTTGCATGTGAGATACTTGATGGGGTGTTATCGGATGGAAGGTTTAGAGTAATGGATGATGTTATCTATTACAAGGATCAGATCTACTTGGCTAAGAATTCTAAGCTCAAGGAGAAGATCTTGTTGGCCTCACATGATTCACCACTTGCGGGCATCAAGGTTTCACAAAGACTTACAGATCTATCAGGGAGAGATTCTTATGGAAGGGACTCTAGGAGGATGTGCTCCGGCATGTCCGGGAATGCACCATTTGCCAACAGAATAAGGGAGAACACACTTACCCTGCTGGATTGTTGTAGCCACTACCTATTCCAGATGGGAAGTGGGAAAGTATCTCTATGGACTTCATCACCGGCTTACCGACAGTGCAGTGTAAGGACTGTATCTTTGTTGTTGTTGATAGACTAACAAAGTACTCTCATTTCTTTGCCATTTCTGCACATTACACTGCTTCACAGGTAGCTGAGCTCTTCTTCAGAGGTGTATTTAGACTCCATGGTCTCCCTAGGACCATAGTGAGTGATCGGGACAGTCGCTTCATGGGTGGCTTTTGGCAGGAACTTTTTCGGTTAGTGGGGACTGATTTGACTCCAAGTACTAGCTATCACCCCCAAACTGATGGGCAGACCGAGATACTGAACACGTGGCTAGAAGGCTACTTGAGGAACTATGTGGCAGGGCAACAGAAAGCTTGGCCGCGTTGGCTATACTTGGGAGAGTATTGTTACAACACTACTCACCATATTTCTATTGGCATGACTCCATTTCGAGCCTTATATGGGTACGAGGCACTTTCATTTGCTGATGTTATGTTTGGAGCAAGTAAAGCTCCAAGGGCAAGGGATTGGATTCAAGAGAACCAAGACATAATTAGGGCACTCAAAGACAACATTGCCACTGTTTAGAACCAACAGAAGATGTATGCAGACCATGGTCAGATAGAGAGACAGTTTGAGGTGGGAGATCTTGTCTACCTACGTCTTCAACCTTACAAACAGTTCACACTCAAGGTGAAGGGAGCTGAAAAGCTCAAACCATGTTTCTATGGGCCATACAGGGTGAACAAATGTATCGGTAATGTAGAGTATGAGCTGGAGCTTCGTAAGGGGAGCAAGATCCACAATATCTTCCATGTCTCTTGCCTCGAGAAGGCCATTGGGAGGAATGTAGTTGCCAACATGGAACTTCCCCCTATTGATGATGAGGGCCACTTGATCTTGTAGCCAGAAGCAATCTTAGACACAAGGGAGAGGCAGTTGAGGAATAGAGTCATCAAGGAATATCTGATTCGATGGAGGAATCTACCAGATGAGGATGCCACTTGGGAGGGAGAGAAGATCTTGCAGCATCCTTCTTTACTGTTGCTTGTGGGCAAGCAACTTTTGAGCAGGGAGGACTGTAATGTTCCCAATTAGCCACTGCTACTTGGAAGTTGGAACATTATAATTACTCCATTTTTGAAATAAGTAGGAAACACAATAAAACCTATCCCAGTGTGAAAAGGGATTGAGGTAGGAGGATAAAATAAAGCCTCTTTAGTATGAAAGAGGGGCAAAGCAAGGAGCTAGCTATAGTTGACCAAGTCAACAGTGCTGTCACAAAAGGAGGGAAAGCTATTGGGGAAGCGCAGTTTTGAAGGAGGAAACTTCTCAGGGAAGCTACATCACCAATGAGTGGGGCCCGAGATGGAGAAGCTCATGAAGGATTAAAAGGAGAGGATAGCAGCAAAGGATTCATTCATTCATTCTTCTTGTCTCAGTCTTATGACTGATTTGCAAACTTCAGCTGTTTAGCCGGAGTTGCAGCATTGCTTAGTGCAAAGGATTCTCATGCGGGAATTCTATCTTCATCATTGATATAGCTGATTTGGAGGTCTAAGGAGGAGGTCTAAGGCCAAATATTGTATTGTTTGTTCATTTCAGATCATATTTGGTCTTTCTTTATACAATGTTGCTGGGAATAGCGTTATGTTCTGTAGAGCCACTTTTTATGTTGCTATTTTGCCAGAAACCCTTGCCGGGGCAGTCCGAGGTGCTTGTAAAAGAGGTCTAACCTCTCATTTCTGATTCCATGCTTAATGAAAGCTCTAAATCTATATTAAACTATCTTTTGCTGTAGATGCCATAATAAAATAACGCTGTTACAGTCTCCGACATTTCTATTTTATGTAGTGGGATTTGGGTGTTTCTATGCATATATGAGTTGGGGAGATCTGTACAGAGTAGCTAGAATGATTTGTTTCTGATGCCAATCTATATTTAAGCTACATACAACATATATTGAAGGATCCAAGCCCTGGACTGCGTTATTTTTGCACTGGTTTCCTGTTAATTTCTGCAGATGTTCTATGCCATTTCAGATTAGGGCACGATACTGAAGAAGATAGAACATACTAATAGATCGATAGAAGACAAGCCAAAACAGAGATGATAGATGGTGGCGTTACGACGATCAGCAGGATGCTTCTACCAGCAAAGTCTTCAATAGGTCATTTAGCCAAGCGTGTTACACATCACCCAGAACAACCCAAACAAAGAATAGTCCATATATATCACAGCTCCAACGCTATCCAGAGAGAGAGAATTCCTCCACACCAATGTGTGTCAAATGAACTCTAATTCTCTCAAATATATAGGAATCTTTGGGGGTGTGTGACACGTCCTTTAAGACATTTAAGTCTATATTTTATTCCAGGCTGACCTAGCACATAAGTGGAATAAATTCAAAGTACATGTTCTGCTCATCCGATCGAGATGATCTTTCGATCAATCTTACACCTCTCCGAAAGAGGAATCCAATAAAAATATTGCGATCGTCATCTGAGTAGCACAACCCGGAGTTTGGACCTAGTTGTCCAATTTTAACACTCCCTCTCAACTAAGGAGAACTCCGTTCACAAGTGCAAATCCAAACATCATGCGTCATCCCGCCGTAACTTGCTTTGCGCACTGCTGTTCAAAACGGAAATTAGATTTAATCACAAAGACATCATCACCGAGGCCCGCGGAGTCAACCCGGAGGTCGAAACCTCTATAGGACTCATGAAAGTCTCAACCAACTTCACGAGAAGTTGGTTGCTCGACCGAAGTCGGCGGAGGTGCAGCCTCTTTATAGCGATCCCAGATCAAGTGGTTGAACAAATGCCATCCCTAGATAGAGAGTACGACAATTTTTGATGCGTCCATCAGTCTTTGCTACTAGTCTCTAGCCTTTCCCATCTCATTGGCCAAATGAGAGGTACTTCCCATGAGCCCTGAACTCAATGGGTAGGATGCATACGGGGCATAGATAATGAGAGGTGAATCAACTCAATAATCACAACGGTGGGGTCCAAGCACACCAACAAGGTTCGGCAAGCCTAGCCTTGTGGTTGCTCATAGCTCCGAGAAGCTGTCCCCAAAGCCCCCCACAGCTCCCAGAGCTCATCGTCCAACAGGACCCTCAGAAAAGGGTCGTTCCACGATACCAAGTCTCTCACGGAAGGTTAGGAACATGACCTTCCCCAGGGGCTTAGTGAGAATATCCGCGACCTGCTCATCAGTTCCTATGATTGAGCCTTACGACGCCTCGCTGTACCATATCTCGGATAAAGTGGTACCAGCCATCAACATGCTTGGATCGATCGTGGAACCCGGGATTCTATGACAAATGAATCCCCCTCTGGTTATCGCAAAGGATAACGGTGGCATCTAGCACATGCTCAAACAGCTCACTGAAGAGCTTTCGCAACCAAGTGACTTCACAACGGGTCATACATGCTGTAATGTATTCGACCTGTGCTCAAGGCTACCGACTTTAGTTTCCTACCCGAAGCAGATCTACATGTGAAGTGGCATCCAGATGTGCTCTTGTGATCCACCACACTGCCAGCTCAATCGGCATCAGTATATCCAAGGAGTGTCACGCTCCCGGCAGTGTATCTTAGCCCATGGTTTATCGTGCCCCGAGGATATCTCAGAAGATTTTTGGCACCAACCCAGTGAAAGTGATGAGGCTCAACCATTTGTTGACTCAAAGTGTTCACTGTAAAACATATATCGGGACAGGTGTTCACTAAGAACATCAGGGCCCCTACGAGTTGATGATACTCAGTAGGATTTGACAATATGGGCCCAGCAGCGCTGCCACTCAACTTCTTGGGCGGTTCGTGGTGTTGACACGGACTTGGGTGGCTGTTGCAAGTCTTTCCGGGAAGTTCATAATGTATTTTCCTTGAGAGAGGAAAATCTTGGGGTCTCTACCATACCTCCAGGCCTAGACATCAGACCTAGGTCTTTCATCTCGAACTCAATAGCAAGCTCTGTCTTACGCTGATGAATGAGAGGGTTAGCACCTGCCAGGAAGAGGTCGTCCACATACAACACCAGAATGAGAGGCTTCTCTTTATCAACCTTGAAGTAAAGGTTCGGATCAGCATTACTACGAGTGAAGTCGAGCTTCATCAGGTAGCTATCTATCCTCTCGTACCAAGCTCTGGGTGCTCGCTTCAGCCCATAGAGGGTTTTCTTCAATCTGCGGACATGGGTGTCCCGGTCCTGGATTTCGAACCCCAGAGGATGCTCTACATACACCTCTTCCTTTATCGCACCATGCCACAAAAAATGGTCTTTACATCGATGTGATGAAGACTCCATCCTTGCGTATTAGCAAGGGCTATTGTTGATCGAATGGTGGTATATCGGGTCACAGGTGTAGGTGTGACATCATAGTCTATGCCTTCCTCATGGGCAACGAAACTTGCCTGAGATTTTCAGCACTTTCATCAGATCCATGCTTGATTTTATGACAACACCTTTGATCTGTGGTCTAGGAACCGTATCCTAGACATCACCCTCACATCCTTGTAGACCTTGATGCTTTCCAGTTTCTTCAAATGTTCCAGGCTCATATTGTACTCACGGCTTGCTAGATACACTTGGTATTTATATGGCTTCTTGATTTTCCTCCGGAATTTCCCCCTCTGAAGCCATATGACCCTAAGCCATGAGGATCTTCTTTCGTTCAGCAAAGGTATCCGCTCAGGAGCATATACAGATATATTCTCCATCTTAATGCCAGATTCTCTTTCGAGAGAAGACTTCTAGTTTAAATGAGGGCATCCAAGACACCAGCTTCGTAAGAAGTTTTATAGTCAAAGCCATTAAAGACTTATTGCCATATACAATAATATTGCTTCCATGCATCTTGACACGTATCTTATGCTTGTCAAATAATGGAAATCATTTATTCATAACTTTACAGGCTTTGCTAAGCATGGTTCAAGACTCCAACGACGTAACTGAAAGGTTGTAAAGACTTCTCAGTTCACACTTCATGTTTATCATTATGCTGTAATACTGTCACAAGCTTACAACTATTATGAATTTCATAAACATGGGTGTCTGTCTATGTCACTGTCATAATGACAGCGACATAGAATCACAGATTTAGAACTATCACATTCATCACTGCTTGCTGAATATGCACTTCAATTACATCTCTTGGACTCTTGTCCTTGATGTACCAAGCAGGGTTCTCTTCCTCCTATACCTGCAAAGAGTACTGCTGCTCCAATACTTATGCCTTCTCTGCTCACAAGGTCCTCTGCTGCTTCACATATTAGCTGATCAATCTGCCTTCTTTCAATGACAATGCTCCTCCAATGTCACTTGATCATAGGTCTCGAATTCACCCTTTTATCAACGCAAAAAAAAAGAAGCTGCGCTCCACGGAGCTTCTACAACAATTCATGTTTTATACGTGGGATTCGAAGCTAATATTCTTCGAAACCGGTGATGTCGTTATTGATCCTTAAATGCATAGATTTTTTTTAGAGGCAGCTCGCGGAGAACTTGGGACGCACTTCCCAGAATATCTGGATGGTACGCGCGATAAGCCGTCGTGGCCGATTACGGCGCGACCCCAAGGGACTCAAATTCGAATCGAACCGTGACCTCCACGATTACGGAGGGACCCACGTCGCTCGGACAGTTGAGCTATCCTGGGGCTAAAAAATCTGCATAGATTATTAGGAAGCCTGAGTCCAATTAAATGAGCCTCGGGTCAAAATTTTAATCACAAACTCGAGTTGCTCGTCAAGATTATGGGTGCCGCACGGGGCCGTTGAATTATCCCGTCACACGGATCATAAGTACTACCCTCAACGTTGTAATCACGGAGTGAACATGGGTATGATCCCTCTTGCTATAACTTTCGACACAACAAATGCGGACATCTGGTTAGTTGTCGATGTTCCGGTCTTGTCGGAGCAAATCACGGTAGTGCGACTAAAGTCTCTACACTTGGTAATTTTCTCACAATAGCGTTCTTCTGAGCCATCTTTCTAGTGCCAAGAGCCAAGCATGTTGTAATAACTGCAGGTAAACCTTCAGGAATCGCAGCCACGGCTAACGCTACCGCAATCTCGAAGTAATAAGTGCATTTTTCAAATGAAAATTTGAAATTTCGAGGCCATCCATTTACATACTCCCATGTAAGAAAATACTTTACATTGATAAGCCAGACCAGCGCGCAGATGACTCCGATAATGGAAGTCAGAACCTCGCCAAACTCATTCAACTTTTTCTTCAACGGTGTATCTTCATCATGCTGCGAAGCTTCGTGGATCTGAGAATGAACCTTGCCTATCTCCGTATGCATTCCGGTGGCCGTTACAAGACAGATGCATGTACCATTGACAACCGTTGTTCCAGCAAAAACCATGCATTTTTTACCTTGCAACTCCACGTCCTCACGATCTACTTTGTGATGACCCTTATTCACAGCCATACTTTCGCCCGTTAGCGAGCTTTGCTCTACTCTAATGGTTGAGGTTATCAAATGCAAAACCCTCAGGTCGGCAGGAGCCTTATCACCTACTTTAAGCTCGACTATATCACCAGGAACTAATTCTATTGCAGGCAAATTCGTAATGAAACGCCCGTCCCTTCTCACCTTGGCGTGTTCCGACTGCATTTCCTTCAAAGCCTCTAGGGCTTTTTCCGCATTAGTTTCTTGCCAGACGCCGACAGTAGCATTGGCAATCAAAATCAAGAAAATAACCAGCGGCTCGACGAAGGCAGTGATATCCGTTTCACCGCCTTCATCGCCATCAATCCAAGCAAGAACAAACGAAACAACAGCGGCCACGAGTAAAAAATTATGCATGGTTTTTGCTGGAACAACGGTTGTCAATGGTACATGCATCTGTCTTGTAACAGCCACCGGAATGCATACGGAGATAGGCAAGGATCATTCTCAGATCCACGAAGCTTCGCAGCATGATGAAGATCCACCGTTGAAGAAAAAGTTGAATGAGTTTGGCGAGGTTCTGACTTCCATTATCGGAGTCATCTGCGCGCTGGTCTGGTTTATCAATGTAAAGTATTTTCTTACATGGGAATATGTAAATGGATGGCCTCGAAATTTCAAATTTTCCAGGCTCATATTGTACTCATGGCTTGCTAGATACCCCTGGTATTTATATGGCTTCTTGGTTTTCCTCCAGGATTTATATGGCTTCTATGCCATTTCAGATTAGGGCACGATACTGAAGAAGATAGAACATACTAATAGATCAATAGAAGACAAGCCAAAACAGAGATGATAGATGGTGGCGTTACGGCGATTAGCAGGATGCTTCTACCAGCAAAGTCTTCAATAGGTCATTCAGCCAAGCGTGTCACACATCACCCAGAACAACCCAAACAAAGAATAGTCCATATATATCACAGCTCCAACGCTATCCGAGGAGAGAGAATTCACTCCACACCAATGTGTGTCTAATGAACTCTAAATCTCTCCAATATATAGGCATCTTTGGGGGTGTGTGACACATCCTTTAAGACATTTAAATCTATATTATATTCCAGGCCGACCTAGCACATAAGTGGAATAAATTCAAGTACATGTTCTGCTCATCCGATCGAGATGATCTTTAGATCAATCTTACACCTCTCCGAAAGAAGAATCCAATAAAAATATTGGGATCGTCATCTGAGCAGCACAACCCAGAGTTTGGACCTAGTTGTCCAATTTTAACATTTCCTTATACAACGTCCCCATTGGAGATATTGCAGAAATTCCTGAAAAGGAATATTACAAATAGGTTCATAATATGTTGAACGAGTAGCATTGAAGGGAATATCAGCATCATACCACCATCTAGCAATGTAATCACAAGCAACATCTCTCAATTCTTTTTTCCAATGAGCATCTAGAGTGGGCTGCACTTGACCTCTACTTGGAGGACTAGGACCATGTGCACTATCAGAGAGAGAAGAGGGCATGAAAAAACTTTTGATAGTACCCTTATTTCTCAATGCACCCTTAACCTTTTCAAAAATAGACTCCATAGAGGGAGGAACATAGCGAAAGGGATTTGATGCATCAGTGCAAGGGATAGATGAAGAACCCTCATAATCAAAACTTGGGTTGGCAGCCATCATCTATTGTAGATTTCTCTTCCTCCCAATTTCAGCCTGTATTTCTTTTTGCTTAATTTTGTCTTCCTCAAACTTCTGAAATTTCTCTTTCAACTCCTTCCTAATTTCCTCAATGTTTTGTGCTTCACATGGAGTAATTTGGCCTCTAAGACCAACCAAATGTAGTTTCAGTCTATGAATGCCCACTCCACCCCCCTTAATTTTTCTCTTACAAAATTTGCAATACATTTGATCATCAACCATTTCAGCATATGCCCAAGCAGCATCTTTCATTCTAGGGGCCATTTTGGACCGAGTTTTTGGCTTGGAAAGAAAGGGTTTAAATCTGAAAATGAAAACAAAAAAAGACTATTCATCTATGTTCATTTCTTTCACCAAAAAATATGTTTACCATTTTTAGATTTGCAAAATAAATAAAACAAGCAAAGGCAGATTTTAGAAGAGAAAAAATAAATACCTCTAGCCTCTAGCCTCCTCAATACGGCTCAACAAACCAAACCAACTTCTCAGTGCGGCTCAAAGCTTGGCTGACATCTCAAAGTACACAGCAAAACCAACTCCACAACTCTTCACAAATTCCTCACAAATGCTCAAGCAAATTCAATGAGATAGATGTGAAGTATTGAGAGGGGTTAGGTAGGTTAAATAGGATCGGGGAGTTAGATAAGCTAACAAAACCCTAACAGCAAATTTAAAACCAAATTCAAGTCTGGATTTTTCAGTTTTTGGGGCCTGCGGCTGGCTGGGAGATGTCTGGCCGAGCTAGCTCGGGCTCAGTCGAGTTGGCCGGTTTGCAACCAAGCCGGCCAAGTCGATGTACAACTCAGCCGGGTCGGTCACAAACCGACTGCCGGACCAGTTTAAACACCGAGTCAGACAAGCCATCCCTTTGGCTCGATCAACTCAGTCGGTTTCAATCCTGGACGGCCGAGTTTTAAAACTATGGTTATAACTCCCTTTTTTTATTTAATATTTTTTTCCTTTTATATTTTTGGCTTTTTTTAATAATTTTTTTTCTAATCTTTTAATTCTTGTCAATGGCCAAGGCCAATTTTTATTTTTATTTTTTAATGGCCAAAGGCTTGAAGATTGACCTCGGAGAACTTCCAAAAGCTTTTTGTGGCTAAAATCATGAATACCAACGACAACTGACAAATGTTTGACGGTCAAAGGCCTAGTGATCAACCATCGCGTCTCTGATACCAGTGTAACAACCAAAAGTCACATTCGTAGCGGAAATCATTAAAATACTTCAAAGATGTAAATGTCCATTGTAAGACATGTAACTGTATATTGAATATTGTATATTGAATTGATGTAAGATGTTTACAAATGAGAATTAGGGTCTGCTTATATACCTAGGCAGGTGCCCTTTCATGAACGATCATGTCTCTAAGACATGCCTCTTCATTACTAACTAATTAACCATTAGTTAATTAATTATTAATTATTATTATTATATTTATATTCATATTTATTATTTTTATATGAATTATATTCATAACAACCGGTGGGGATATCCGAGGGGATCTTGGATACAGGATCAATGTTAGTTGCCAAGAGGGAGCAAGTGGCAAGGAAGAGTAATTCTTCAGGTATTTCCAGGAGCCTTAACTTGTATGATATGACATTAATGGATTCACGGGAGCAGGATACTAGTAGCATGGTTGGATGTGACAGGTTCTTAGCTTAGGTTTCAGATCATGCAGCAGGACTGACTTCAATGTCAGAGGGAGCAACTATAGATACTGAGATGGGCTTGGAGACAAATTCAGGTGGAGGAGGTTCTTCCAGAAGTGTTGATTTTTCCACGACAATTTAGAATCAGGTTTATGTCTAAGGCACGATCACAAACACACCAAAATGCCACAACACAAGCACTTTGCACAGTGGAAAATGTACAACAGTGAACAATGTAGTTCACAAGACAAATTTTCAACCCAATACTTGTTATATTACAAAATTTAATACAACAAACAAAGGGCACCTGTACCAGGGGTCATGGCCCTTACAATTAGCTCTGAATCAAGAACAACTAGGGCTTGGAGTCAACAACTTATGACTTCCAATCTACCTTGAACAAGATACACTTGAATTACTTGTTGAAGGAGCGCTCAACTCAGCCCTTTCGGTCCATGTACCTTGAACACCTGGTAGGTCCTTTGCCACCTCTTCTGCTACTCACAAGTACTTTTGCAACTTCAGAATGTTTGCATATTTAGCTGACCAATCCACCTCTATCAACCTTCTAACTGCTTTTAGAATGACTGAACATAGGACCACAAATTTGCCCTCAAGCAACCCTATTGCTCCTCCAAGATGCTTGGTCTTAGGGACTTCAATGTCGGCCCTCTAACAATGACAAGGATGCTCCGTTATCACTATTCTTAGGGTCTTCACAAGATTTCCCTCATAACGTCCTTCTAGCTGCTCCTAGATGACAATACTTAGGTATTGTACAGTCAACCCTCTAAACAACCTCTCAACTACTATGAGTGACTGCTTCTTAGAGCACACAATTATGCCCTCTTAACAGTGACAAGTTTGCTCATTAACTATACTAGGAATTTACAAAACTACTATCCTAAACCCTTTAGGACAGACCTATCCACACACTCCAATCCAACACTTATTCTCCTTAAAGACCCTGCCACTTGGCCTTCTTACAAACTCAGTCTTGTGAAGAAAACCTAAGCCCTTAACACAGTTCAAACTGTCCCTCATTTCTATGCAATATCTAAGAAAACTTGGCCATCATATCTCCATTGCAACATCTCAAAAATTAGAGTATATGACCCTATTCTTCTTCACTCCTCTCCACTTGAACTTGGCCCTTAATGAACAGGCAATATACCCTCTTGGCCTTGTGCACAGGAAGTCTCGACCCTTCTTGAACAGAAGCAAAAAAACTTTGCCCTACCACAAATTTGTAGCACAGAGAATTCAAACCCTTATTCACAGTGATACTTCATAACTCAAATGCATATAATTGACCATAGAACCATCACTATATCACGGTTAACCTCCCTCCTTCCACCTGTACCAGAACGTGAGACAAAAAAGATACAAACCACGTTTTTCTACTCCTATCTAGCTCGACCCTTAAGGTCAACGACTTCTTTGGCTTTTCTTTACTTGAGAAGATATGCACTTGTGGATGGATGCTCAAATGATCTTCATCTCACTCTTCTTATAGTGTTCTATGAGGGTAGCGTTTTAGCCCTTAAGGATCATCACTTAACCCAAGCCGACTTGAGTTCATTGACAAAACCCCAACTATCATTAGAAATGAGATTCCTTCCATTTGTTTCTTGCCACATCATGATGCCCTAGGGGCCCCTTAGCCCATCGAGGTTGCCCCTCATGCATAAATGAATAAACTATCAATTTCTCCACTTGGTTTTGCACCCACAACTTTGGGTACACAACCCACTGCTTGGTTACACATCCCACAAACCACTTTTGTGGGCCAAATCCTCACAAACTCAATACCTTAGGGGTAATGCGAGTATCTCCCAAGCTACACAAATCAACAAGAACTACCTCCCTCGTTAAGAGGGGGTGTTGAGCTTTGTAGCTCGGAAGGTACTTCTAGTCTTGTGTCTTGACTAGAAGGACCTTAATTTTCCTCATTTGGAGCTTGCATTTGACATCTAAAGTGTGCAAGTGAGTTGCATGTATGTTGATGTGTTGCACATGTAAGACAAACTAAATTTATGACTTGTACTTGAGTTAAAGTAGAGAAAGCTAAAGATAGGATAATTAACTAAAGTACTATCACTTATCTTCAATTAACTTGACGAGCTAATTTTTGTCATCAATCTTAGCTTAGGAAAGATATAAATTGAGCCTAATGTGAGGTGCTTAGACAAAACAATAGCACAAGATTGAGAGAGGCTTCTCAGTGAGCATGTGCTGGGTCTGAGAGAGTGTAGTGGGGCTGGTGATCAATATTGTATTTTCTTAGCTGGGCCATTATCCCTAGTATGGGAGCCCAAGTAAGTTCCGTGATTAATTTATTAATGAAGAACTGTTGATTGGGCATAAGTCGCTTTATGTGTGTGTATGATTCAGATCAAGTATTATTTTTTTTGCTTTTGCTATATTTTTTGTGTTATGAATCTGGCCGTGTATTCGTTCCATGTATTAATTGTTGGGAATCGAATACTGGATGCTAGGTTTGGAAAGTCTAACACACTTATGATGGACTTTATCTTGTTGAGAAGTATTGGTAGGAAGAAGGAGCCTCTGGATTTTTAGTATTCAAATTGTAGTTGAAAAGAATACTAGGAAGGCTTCCAAGTGGACAGGTTACATGGACAAAGTCACTTGAAATAGGGGTTTGATCAAGACAATATTGGAGCACGAGCTCAGGGGGATCACAAGTAGAGCTAAGTGACAGAAAAGACAGGGGGCAAAAGCTACCAAATCATATGGAGAAGACGCTCACAAGGGGAGCACCCCATTTTCCATTAATGTCAAAGGGGGAGAGATTACCTAAGGGGGGGGGGGGGGGCAGAATGGCTAGAATGTTGCCATCAGTGATAAAGGGGGAGATTGTTGAAGTATTGTTATTGATGTCAAAGCTGAAGGAGGTGTCAAAGAAAGGCGGACTCTGTCAATGAAGGAAGCTCAAAACAAAGGTAATTAAGCCATCTAAGGTCAAACAAATTTCTAGTCAATGGAAAAAAACCCTCCATAAGTTTCTTGAAAAAGGTTGTCAAAGACAATGCAAATGAAAAGGAGATCTACATAATCAGATTGTCCTCTCCGAGACCTTTGCAGTTGTAGGTGGCATGTTTTCTAACTCTTCATGGTTGAAGAGAAATGAATTTTTGAAGGCATACATATGAAAATTATCCCCTAACTAATGTCGACCCCCTCTTATAGTCAAATCTTTTAAGGATAAGTTGGCCCAAAAGACCCCCATGTCTAGTATAAAGAGGGCACTCTCGTGGCTCAATAACAAATCAGGTTTCTCGCTGAGCTAGCAGAATGAAGTCTAAGGTGATCACAGGGTTGATTTGAGGCAAAAAGGTAGAGTTTGTGAGGAGTAGAAGGACTCCATTACAGAATTTATTAGGTGTCTTTCTGTGGCAGAACTGTGCTAACGGAGGACTAGTTTTTTTCTTGGTGTTTATGTGGATATGCCAGTCTGGTAAAACCCTTTGACTTGTAGTAGAAGTTTCATTGATAAAAATCAAACTGAGTTTAGAGGGATTGTGTGTATGTGTCTGCGGTCATGAAGAAGGATCCAAGTTGCTAAAAGGAGAACTGTTGCAGGGATCTTTGTTAGCCGAGTCAGGTTGAGGTAGTGTTAAGAGAGTTGTTAAGTGAAGTAATTGTGGTGTTAAGGTGGTGATAGGGCCGATCCCTATTGTGGACATATATGCAGTAGAAGGGGTTTGTAGTAACTGATGTAGAATAGTGACAAGAGCGTCGAGTTTGTTGTTGGCTATCTCTGTGAGAACAAGACAAGTTAAGGGCTATTTTATAATGGGCAAATATTTGAAGTATACTATTGTAGAACGAATGTGATTGTTTTAAGTCGCATTACAATAGGAGTTAAGAACATGACAATCGTGGATAGTTTTTGAGGTAGACCTGTGGTTGAATAAAGGGAGTGTAGGTTGATAGGCCGCAGGAAGCAAACCTTCAAGGTTGTAAAGGCCTATTTGGCTCCAAGCATTTTCAAAAGCCCTATGTAGTAGAAAGAAATCTACAATGTTGATTACAAGCTACTAGGTGGGCAGACCTTCTCTTTGAACATATAATAAGCCTAAGCCATGACAATAGAACGATGAACAATAAGAGTTGAGGAAGTTGAAGTGCTAGGTGGGAAGACCTCTTTTTGATCAAATAGAGAGAATTGACGTGTAGCAGATCAAGTCTAAAGAGCCAAGTCAAGAAGCCTAGTTGAAGAGCAAAAAGTAAAGGTGTATAGGACAAGTGGCTGTGATCAAGCTTGAAGGCACAAACCTAAGTGTTGCATGGTAAGATGACAACTCACTAAAGAATTTTTTGAGGACTAGAAGTTATTGATGACAAATCCAAGGAACAAATTGAAGACATAGGTTGGTGCCTACAACTTACTGAGTTGGTGCTCAACCGAGGGATTGGTGTCTCTTGTAGGTTGGTGCCTACATTCGTTGAGTTGGTGCTCAACTAGGGGAATGAAATCTCTAGTAGGTTGGTGCCTTCAAAAGTTGTAAGTTGATGCTTACTTTGTACGAGGAAGTTTACAAAAGATTTATAAAGATAAATTTTATAAATGTTTCTTATATAAATATCTGTATTTCATGGTTTATGTGCATCAAATGTTTTAAAAGCTAAAAATTGTTAATAGTAACAAAATACTGATTCAACCCCCCTCTTAATATTTCCAACATTTCCGTTGTTTGCCCCGGCTACAAGCCAACGAGAAACCAACGAGAAATTATAAATGTAAATATTTCAATGATGTGTACCATATAAATGCAATTAATCAAATCAATAAAAAGGGAAACCAAATAAATTCTCATTAGAACCATGAAGTACCAACCCTATGGATTTATGTCCGAAATAATTAAAAACATTAAGGTAGTTAGTAAAATGATGTATGGTTTAATAATCATCTTTATCAATGTCTAACTTTAATTATATTAAAGTTAATAACATTTATCATGCTTTGAAAACACCACCCCTAGTGGCTCAGACATATGTGCACATTAAGTAATAAAAAATCGAATGGGAGATGTATTGCCAGGTTTGTGATGAGAATCAACTTGGTGTCGCATCTGTCATTGAATGGAACAAATAAGAGAAGGTTCATGTTTGTGTGCAATAGCCCGTGTGAAAACATTGAAGGAGAGGAGGGTTGCATATGTGTGCTTGGAGGAATGAATGCTATGTGGTGTTGGGGGTGAGGAATGCTGAGTGGCATGAGGGAGAAAGGAATGCAATGGAGGGTTTAGATGCTTTTTACTTTTATTTTAATTTTTTGACCCTGGTCCCTAATAATTGAACTTGGTCTATTCTCAATGAATATATATGAATTTACAGTGGTTTTAATGGCAATTTTTTTGTAGACGAGTTTGTCTTGAGGTTCGCATGTAAGTTCAACAAACCAAAAATGGTGACTTATCTTGCCGCTACTATTCCCTTCCATAGCACTGCATTTGGGGGTGGGGGGTTTTATCCTTCTTATTAATTAACTTGTGCTTGTAGATTAAATCCCTGATTGTAGCCTTAATGTCAATGGGAGGAAGGTCAGCTTCTAAAAAGAGGTTAGGGTGAGGGTTATTGCACTTAATGTCAAGGTTATTGATTATAAATCACTTTTGGTTTTGTTATATTTTTTTCCAAGTTTTCCTGGAAATACTACATCCCCAAATCTCACTACCATACAAAATCATGGGGGTAACAAGGGTGTTGAAGAGGACCTTCCGAAAAATCTACAGCTTTACAATTATTCTCAAGACCAAAGTAAGCGTTAGACCACCGTTTATTCTTTTTCAACACTATAGTTCGAATATAGCTTATAATGAAATTAAACTCGGCGATACCTATAAGAATAGCCTTCTTCCAGGTTACTATTATCTTAAAGAAAATTAGGGTATGTGTTTTTCTTAAATTGTAATAATAACATTAGTTGCTTTTTTATTATTAAACTTATATGCAATCCATATTCAGACATATCATTTACCAGATTTTTGAAAGAACTGACATAGCTATATTGCATCGTTGTTTGTATTTGTATCATTTTAACTTAGATTTGGACCATACCAAGATTTCTGATGGAGTACCCCCTTTGCTAGCTTATAAGAAATTGGTTCTTTTACTAAAGTTTTGGTACCCTGAACGGTCTCAAATTACTGCTCAGTGATATGGTAATTTTGGTCAATGCTCAATCTACCTTTGACTTAAGTGAGGAATGTCTCTGACCTGCCCTTGAAGTTTGTCACAACACCCTAGGTTGACCCTGGGAAACTAGAGTCCACATCTGACCACGAAACTTCGAAATTACATCTCAACTCCTTTAGCTTGTCTTCAAGAAAGTCTATTCATCTTTGTCTGGCAATAAGAACGTTGTTGTTGTAGTACATGATATAACCAAATACACTGAGGCACTTATTATGTGCTTGCATTATCATTACATATGAAATCCTTAAGATCTAAATTGCTGAAATGACAGCATTGCCATTTTGAATATGTATTTTAAGGATAGAGCAGACATGACCATTCCGAAGATTGCTGATGGATTATCCCCTTTTCTAGCTTATAAGAAATTGGTTCTTTTACTAAAGTTTGGGTACCCTGAACGGGCTCAAAATACTTCAGTGATATGGTAATTTTGGTCAATGCTCAATCTACCTTTGACTCAAGTGAGGAATGTCTCTGACCCGCCCTTGAAGTTTGTCACAACACCCTATGTTGACCCTGGGAAACTAGAGTCCACATCTGACCATGAAACTTTGAAAGTACATCTCAACTCCTTTAGCTTGTCTTCAAGAAAGTCTATTCATCTTTGTCTGGCATTAAGAACTTTGTTGTTGTAGTCTATGTCGCAAGGTTCGTCGAACTTTAACCTTGAGGTTCAAATTTTGGCGATCTTTAAAAATATTTTGAGGTTCGGCGAACCTCATCTAACCTCATAGCCATTGACCAAGTCCATAGATCAAAACTCATAACTACATGTCACAACTCAAGCTTGTTATCCTTGCAGTTTCCATGTCCGTGATAGCATTTTTGATGTTTACTGATGTAGATTTCTTACTATTTTATCCTATAATTCATTTTAAATTAATATATGTATATATATAGACGAACCTAATGGCGAACCTCATCCGAACCTCATCAAAATATTCGAACTCAAACCGAACCTAATCATTGTCGAACCCAAACTCGAACCTGAACCATGTGACACTGGAACTTGTAGTACATGATATGACCAAATACACTGAGGCACCTTATTATGTGCTTGCATTATCATTACAAATGGAATCCTTGAGATCTAAATTGCTGATATGACAGCATTACCATTTTGAAGATGTCTTTTAAGGATAGAGCAGTCATGACCATTGTGGAAAATATATGAACGTTGAAATAAGTCTTTAAGGACTATTGGCATGTGATATTTCTTTTCTTTCCTCTAGTCCAAGATCAGATTGATTTTTCCACCATTCAAAATTTCTTTCTAAGGACACACACACACACGTGATATATTTCATCTGTCATCATAACCTATTTCTAAATACACATTGATAGAGTTTATTTAGCTCTCAGAATTGGCCTTGGTCTGAACAAAGACTTCAACCTTATCTGTTGTCAGCGATGCTATTATGTTGTGATTGTATAGATCTTTTCTTCTGCCCACCTGGTAGACACTCATGTGGATTCTCCCTGGTGTTTACATTCCATCAATGGTAGAACTTTTCCTTTGCCCACCTGATGTGATACAGTCAAGAGGATAATGTCCAAGTTCTGCATCTAGGAAGTGGGTATAATGGATGGACTTTCAGCAGATAATGAGGAGCTATTAATAGTGTCAAGGGCATGTTCAGCAGAGTTTTTGTGCTTGGTCTTGTCTGATTGCAGTATAACCGTTTCTACTACCTTAATTCAAAACCTGGTTCCTTCTGCATAACATAGCATGATCCAAAATTTACTTTAAATTGGTTTTATATTTGCAGGTAATTTGAGAGACATTGACTGAAGTAGCTGTGATAATCATTTGTACGTATTTAGCTGAGCACAATCTCTTGCAGGCAGAAGCAGTCACTTCAACAAATTGGAGCCCTAGTTTTATTGATCATTGCTGCCTTTCTCCTCAGCATTGGTGAAAGCTCTGGTCATGGTTCCAGAGTTGATTCTGAGCAAATATTTCTTCTTGGCATTATACCTGTAATTGCTGCATCTGTGCTATCGGGTTTAGCATCCTCACTCTGTCAATGGGCATCACAGGTGATGATCATTTAGTCTACAATTGCATTAATATTTTGGGAATTGTTCTGAAAAGCGTTTTCTTTTTAGTTTAAGCCAATTTAATCGAACTTTCCTTTCTGATTGTAGGTTAAGAAAAGGAGTTCATATTTAATGACCATAGAAATGTCAGCCATTGGAAGTCTATGTATGTTGGCAAGCACTCTCAAATCACCTGACGGTAAAGCTATTAGACAGCAAGGCTTCTTCTCTGGTTGGACTATATTAACTCTGGTATGGCTAATCTGACTGAACTTAACTTGTGCTTTTAACTGGAAATTATATGGAAGGGATACACGCGACGTGCAAAACTTGTTATCATAGAAAAGCCCATGGGAAACTTAAAAAAAATAAGAATTTATTCCGTTCATCTGTGAAACTTGCTGCATTGAACATATCTTGCCAATTAAAGCTATATAATGTGTGTGAAAATCAATGTTTCACAAGTATATTCCCTGTTGTGAAGCATATTCTCTGGAGCATAGAATCTTTGTTCAGCTTAGGGACACATAACAGTCAAAGACAATCTACTTCCAAGTTTGTCCTGATTTTAATGGTGCAACTGTCCCATGGTAGTCATATTGTGATCCAGTGGGTAGCATAACCATTCCAACCAATTCATCCAAATATTGCAAACCCATCAATAGTAGTCAAAGTGATCAAGGTCAACAGTAATCAGCTATCGTATCTCATTTATTTTCTGCAGACTACGTTGGATTGTTAATTGAAGTTAGAGATGGAAGGGTTCTGCTAAATTTAGAAGTGCACTAAATTTGGCAGTGGGACCCACAAGTGAAGCTAAGGCGCAGTTATACTTTCTCTTAATTTTGACTTAGGAAAATTCTAATTTTCCTTTAGTCAAATAGTAAATCGATCTCAGCTATTCGTGGAGTTGATGGGCCAGTTCAACTTGAGTTGATGGGTCAGTCTATTTTATAAAAAGGGAAGGGCGCATACTTGGCTAATCAGATTATGCACTAGAGACTTGTGTGTTTCAGCTCAGCGAAGAAGGGTTTCCAGATCAGCCCATTAAGGCAGGAAAAGAGGCCGAATAGCCTTAGATAAATCTTTAGCTAGCGTATTTCTCTTTCAGGGCCGAGTTAACTTGTGTAGAAGGGCCTGTTACCAACTACTTTGTGGGTGGTATCCATAGGAGAAGATTTTCTCCTAGATGTTCCTCAGCTGGCAGACAACAGCCCCTTGCAGCCTCGAAATAGCTCTATGTGCTGTGAAAATTTCAACTTACTGCTGAAATCCTATTGCAGCAACTGGTATTAATTTTTCTCACTGAGAAATTAATTATTCAGTTTATTGCTACGACAACATCAAATTAAACACACTGCAAACCTTCACAAATAAAATTGTGGAAAATAAATAGCGCTGGAACTGAGAACATCTAGCACACACACATAAGAAATATGACGCCGGTATTTTTGGACAAATGTCCCCGGAAAAACCCAACTTGGGAAAACCGGTGCAACAGTACGGGTTTTTATTATTATGCAGCAGTGAAAATTTGAGTACATTCTATGGAATCTGGATGCCCAACAGGCAATCCAATTAGCAACTATTTGACAAAAATAATTAGAGAGAAATTCTCTCATCCCACAAGCAATCTCGACATTGGCTTCTATAGAAAACTGGCCGTCCAAACCCCAGCTGGGCCCTTCTATGCTGTCTCTCACACGTGTGGCTCGATTCTGCCCCTGAGAAAGCTGTCTAGCCTGCCTCTGCTGCTGGAAGTGACTCACCAACCCTTTGGAAACTGAATCGACCTCCTCCTCAGCTAAATCAAACTACTCTGTGTCAACTTCTGCGTAGTCTCTGCGCTGCTTCTACGTGGATCACTTCTGTCACTTGCTGCTGCTTCTCTGGATTTGGAAAACTTCGACCAGATCACTATCCCTGCCCCTCACTAACTCTGTTGCCCCACTGAAGCTCAAACTCTCCGGCCACTGACTGTTGCTACTCTGGAAAATCTAATTCTCCAAATGATTTTGGTTTTTTTTCCATCACCACATTGATGCCTTCTTATGTCTTCCTGTTGGGACTCCAACGACCAAGATTAAATCTTAATCAATGGCTCAGATCATATATGGATCGATCCATGTGAGTTTCTAGAGAATACTCACCTTGTCTTAATTACTTCTGCTTAATTAGCCATATTCCCTAAGTTTAGACTTAGGAAATATTAAAAAAAACGACTAATAATCTAATTAAGCCATCTCTAGGTGGAATTTCTAGAAACGATTTCTAGGTTTTGGAGATCTCATGTATTTCAACTTCTCCACAAAATTTCGTGGCTAGAACACTAAAAAAAAACTAACATGTGCCATTATCTCCGCCACATGAGTCAACCATGTGGTCCCTCACCCTTCTGTTATGATCGTATATTTGAAGGTGGGCCTTCCAACCTCGACGGTATGGCCTTTCATTGTGTAGTTGGGTCTTTTTTCTTACTTATCATGGACACTGTTGGGCATGGATTACTGGGGGGATTTGACGGAAAGAATGGGCTAGGCCTGCACTCTTGGCTCCTCTGCCCAATTTGATGGTTAGCCTTGTATCCTAGTCCCGTGGGATCTCCTTTATTGGCTACCAAGCTTTAGGGATGGCACTACATGGGAAACCCTAATTTTGGTTGTGTGGTCCCGCTTCTCGACACCATATATATCACCCCCTTTCACTCATTACAACCCCTTTCATTATATTCCCCTTCTGAGTCCACATTTGTCCACTGGGTCCAGAAGGAGTTAGCTTCCCCCTCCCCTTGTCCACACTTTGGGTTGGGCCTGAAACGATGTTCCAGAGGTTGATGCAGCTAAAAAAAAGGAAAAAGCATAATTTGGCCACTCTCACTAGGAAATGTACCATAAAATACAAAATATGGCCGAGACATACACATTTAGCACGTGGGAAAAAGCCAAACATGAGCTCCACCCCTATCATTATGGCCATCACCCTGGTTCCTACGATCCCTCATATTGACCCCTTTCATCATTAAGAAACCCATGATTGTCCTAACCCCTGGTGGGTGATGAGCTGCCCCACCTTAAAAGGGGTATCCACTACTACATCTTACACATCATGATCTCATCCCCTTGAGCCTCGAGCAGCTATAAAAGAAAATCAATAAAAGACAAAAGATATATGAAGAAGGGTGGAAAAAGAAAGGCTAGGGTAACTCATGTACCACGAATGCGCCCTCCTACATTCATACACCCAAGTGTGGGCTTCCCTTATTATGGGTACCCTTGTACTATGGCATGTGGCTTGGAGCCTTTCCTTGATGCCCCATTACGTTCCACCATTATATCACATGCCACCTACCACTTGATGGATGTACCATGGACATATCACCCCCTTTAGAGGTAGAAACCACTTAATAGGGTCCTTGGTTAACCTCCTTATTGATCTTGGAGACACCTATACATGCTAAAGCCCACTATGGAAGGGCGTGCCACTATGAATTGTCCACTTGATTCCATGATTTGTAAGCTCTTTTACTTGATCACTCTAATGATTTGTTGTACTGGAACGCAAGGGGGCACATTGGATCTTATACCGGATTGCAGGTTGGTCTCCATTTGGGGTTTGGTCTCCCTATACGGGGTCCAAGCCCTCCAGAGGGTCATATTGGCACTTGTAGGGTGAGGGTTGAGGGCCATGGGCCTCTACCATAATAGGAAGCAGATTGCCACTTAATGGATCCATCAACACGATTTGTTGATTTCTCGTGTTCCACCTTTTTGGATGAGGATGATGCACCTAGACCACCATGCCCAACTGTATTCACTCTTGCACCACACATTTGCAAAATGTTCTAGGGCCCAGATGAGGATGTGTCTCACCATAACAAACAGGGGAAGGGCTTATGTCATCATTTTAGCCCTTACAGAGGGTATACAGGCATTATTGATCCACTTGGAGACCCATGAGGATGACATTATGCCCCCACACCCACTTGGGGACACCATATTTGATTTGCTTGGATATCCAGGGGCCACCCCCTTGATCACTATGTTTGGAGCCTATTCTTTCACCTTGGCATGCTTTGGGCTCCATTAGGCCTCTTCAAGGGCCCAACGACTCATTGTATCTACGAATTTCAGCTAGCCTTTTTGATGGATGAATTGGATTTCTAAATGCATTTCGATGTTTGGAAGAGCTTAAATCTTGTCTTGGAGCTTCGATTTCTTTGCATCTTGATGATTGGAATAATTTTGCTATACTTGTGACTCGTGAGTACCTTTTTCATGCTTATTTTAATTTTTGTCTCATAAAATTGTCTATGGAATATTTTTGTTCATGAAGCTAGTGTAGTTGCTCTTTTAGCTTATGCGAAGTTGCTGGGCTTGTCTTTGTGAGGATTTTTCATATGATCATTTGAAGTATGGTGAATTATTGTCCTAGAGGTACATGAATGTTCATGAATTGCCTTGATAAAGAAGTCATCATTTGCTATATAAAGAAGTATAAATTTCCCTTTGTAACCTAGTTGCCACTTAGGCCATATGAAGTTGTTGGGGAATTCCTTGGTTGAAATTAAGCATCTCTAAACATTGAATTCATTAGAGTCCATTCTCCTAATAGGCTAGGCACTGGTCTAGTCTAAAGGTGATCGCAAAAAGAAAACTCTTTTTCACCTCCTTTTCTAAGCTCTAACCTAGGGAATCACCTAAAATCATTTCTAGCCATTGAAAATCCTCGAAAATTAGTCAACTATTGCATCGAGGTCTTCTTGAGAGGTCCTCCAAATTTGAGCTTGATTCCACAGTGAAATCTCGAGATATTCCAAGCCCTAGCTTGAAGACTGTCCTCTGTTAATTTTAGCATGTTCTTTGATTAGGACAATTACTCATGAGCCCATTCTTTATTCCATTAACGTATTAGCAATCATATTAGTCATTGACTTATAATAGTAACTGATGAAAGAAAATTCAACGTTAATGCCAAAGACAAGCCAAGTCAAGAGAACACAGAAATTGGCACTAGCCAGGGAAAAACTCCAAGATGGGGAAAACCCTAGATCAATTCTTCTTATTATTCATCCGTTCAGCTGAAAGAGAGAGAGAGTACATCAATTCAAAGTCAAAATTGACTTGGCAAACTCTGACCTTAGGTAAATAGATGGCCTGCAATTCTAAAGCAGACACGTAATGTCCTCTGAAGCTGGTGACATATGTTGTTGCTGCTTAAGGGTTCCATGCATACTCCCGATCTTTAGTTAGGGCATCATAATGACCTCATTTCAGCTCCAAGATACTGTGATTCTTTGTTCAAACTAATAGCCCTTCAATGTTGCCTTCCTGCACCATGTAGACCTTGGAGCCATCACAAGTCACTCCATAATGAACATATCTGATACAATATTGAATGCGGCCTACCTAGGGTATGAGAACACCTTGATTTAACCATCACTACCTTTGATCATTTGTGGCTTGCTATAGGTTGACTGCGGCTAGGGTAAATACTCCAAAATAAAGTTTCTCGACTCTCATAATAGTCTGCAACTGTGATGTTATAGAACCTCAGCCTTGCGACCCATTGAACACAGATGATAGTCCATAAAGCAAACATTCAAACACACCCCACTCACCTCTGCTATTGCATCCTAATGTGGCCAGAAATCCGCAACCCTAAGCCATCATGAATCAACCCTAAAACACCTCCTCACTGACCTAGACATCTGTCGCCTTTCTCTGCAAGACATCCACATCTAAGAGGAAGACAATCTTCTCCCCAAACTCGTGCTAGCTAGCTCCTTGCCCTAGCCTTAGATCCATTAACATATTCAGATATAGGTGCTCATGGGATGTGTCCCCAAATGAGGTTGGAGGACACCTATTTATACAAATTCAAATTTCAAATTTTCAAATTTTCTCGCCTTGATAAAGTTATGCCTGATAAATTTCTTTTGAATAAATAAATATTTTTCCTTATCCAATTTTAGTGATCTTTAGGTCGATTTTGGTCCTCTCGAAAAGAGGAATTTAATGCCACAATTATCTTCTTCAAATGAGCTGCCCAAAGTGGAATTTGGGCCGAGTTACCAATTTTAACACTCCCTCTCAACTAGGGAGAATTCCCCCTGTCGATCCAATCATCATCATATATCTTCATGCCATCTTGTTGTCATGTACTATCTCTCATCTTTGCTCTGATGAACACTGATATGAATAATGATGAAGAATCGATCGAGAGTGAGTCACAAGACCTTGCCACTCTCCACTGGCAAAAGTCAGTCCACATAACCATTAGAAGAAACATCATACGTCCTAGACATAGGGAGTACGACAGTACACGATGCATCCATTGGTAGTGCTATGGTCCCTATCCACTTTTCCCAACTCATTGGCTAGATGACAGGTACTTCCCATGTGTCCTAGACTACATGGGTAGGATGATGCAGGAACACCAACAGGAAAAGAATATATCACATCCTGCTTACAACCACACGTAGGGAAATGATAAACCACATCCTACAAACACATGTCATAACCACATGTAGGGAAAGGAGAAACCACATCCTACAAACACGTCACAACCACACGTAGGGAAAGGATAAACCACATCCTACAAACACATGTCACAACCACAGGTAGGGAAAGGATAAACCACATCCTACAAGCATGCTGACCATCAATTGTAGGAAGGATCCTCCACGTGCGGAAAGGATGAACCACGTCCCACTGACATGTCGACCATCAATTGTAGGGAATGGGCATCCTACATGTGGGGAAAGAATGAACCATGTCCCACCAACATGTCCACATGTGACAACCAACAGATGCATATATTCATCTCTCACTGGGGTATTTGTAGGAGAAGGTGAACCACTCATCCTATGCATATCTCATCAATTGTAGGGGAAGGTGAACCACTCACCCTACACACGTGTCATCAACCGTAGGGGAAGGTGAACCACTCACCCTACACACATGTCAACCATCATGGGGTATCACAGGGGAAGGTGAACCACTTACCCTGTACACTGCGCACCTATAGGGAAGGTTAATCACTCACCCTATGGTCGCTCATAGCTCAAGAAATACCCCAAGCCCCCAAGAGCTCCCAGAGCTCAATATTCAATCTTAACCAAAGATCCCTTCGTATAAGGAATAGTGCCAGGCTGCTTTCTGAAAATTATGAATAGATATTGGTGATGAATCGTCAATTGGAGCCTTATAGCTCTACCTAGAAGCATATAGATGTATACACAACTTTCTATCGTTGAGATCTTAGCAACACTTAAGCAACCTCCGCTTCTTGCATATCTTGATGAAGAAAATATTTAATTGTTCTTACTCCCTCTTACCAGGGAGACCACAAGCCTAATCTTGTCTTTTCAGAGTACAAGGTGTTCATTAGGAAACCTTCTTATCATGAGATCCATCCACTTTGTAGATAATTTATTAATGCAATTAAACGTCCTGTTGAAAATGACAACAAGAAATATTGAAATTGGCACCCAGAAATGGCACCCAAGGGGACTTCTGATTTAATTTTCCCTTGAGTAAATTAGAAGTAAAATTGTAATTCCATCACATAACAATTTGTAAGTGTTAGCTGAGTCAGGAAGACTTAGTTATCTTAGTTAATTCGAGTTGGAGGTCAAACTGGAGGCATGTAGAGTTCTTCCTAAGTTTAGGGGGTCTAGTTATAGTTATTTGTGAGTTGTAATTAGTTAAATCTATTATTTGAGGTAATAATAGTTTAACTAGTTCTAACTGAGGGATGAGCTGGTGATAGGTCCAATGAATTAAATCTGATTTAATTCACAAGTAGTGATCAATCAGTTAACTGATAATTCGTTATAAATAGTTGTTGCACGTCAATTGTAAGGAAGGCCCAATTGAGATTGGGCTTAAGGGGAAGATAACTATCAGTTGTATAATTTGAAAATTGTATAGGTGGTGCATGCAGTCAAAAGAAGGCCGACTTGGTACAAGAAGAGATAAGGCGGAGCACCAGAGACGGGACCTCTTCCAAAGACAAAGAAGAAGATTTTGCATTAGTCAGAAAAGGCAAGAAATCCAAGGGAAAGAAGTCCCAAGGTGAAGAGGGCAAGAGATCAAGTGTTTTCACTGTCACGAGTACGGGCACTATGCCACGAAATGTCCAGAGAAAGTAAGCAAGAAGGAGCTTGCAGTTGTGGCAGCAGGTGAAGCTTTAGCGTCACAGTTCGAGCTTGATTTTACTCATTGCATGCATGGCCAACATTGTAATGGGATGCATGTGGTATCTCGACAATAGTGCCTCGTTCCATATGACAGGGAATAGATATCTCTTTAGTGACTTGGAGGAGAAGGACCTCCAGTAGCACATAGGGTTTGGAGATGACAGGAGGTATAGCGCGGTCGACATAGGTACAATTACCTTTGAGTGGTAGAGTGGTTCCCCTCTCAGACTCAAAGATGTTTTGTTTGTTCCGGGACTAAAGAAGGATCTTGTTTCCGTAACGGTATTGGAAGACCGTGGCTATGATGTGATATTTAGAAAAGGAAGGGCTTTCCTTAAACACATCGCCACGGGACGGGTGAAACAGATCGGTGTGTGAGTCAAGACCCTGTATGCTCTCGAGTTCGAAGATGCATGCAAAGATTTAAGGAGAAAAGCAAAGGTTAGAGACTTGGTGGTTGAGAGGGAGCATAAATTATCTCTGAACATGCAACCTCAGAAGTAGTCTCAGAAGGTTGTGGAGAAGCGACAATTGGAGAAGCAAAGAGGAGATCGAGCGGAGGCATCCACTCTAGAAGACCTCTAGTAGGGGAAATTTCGAGTGAGGTGGGCAAAGGAAGCACATGCCACCATACCTCCAGGGGAGAGGTGGGGCGATGTGAAGTCATAATCCCGAGAGAAGAAATTTGGGCAGGGTCCATTGAGATGTCTTGTCTCATGGATCAAAACCTGGCTATGGGGGGCCCACAGTACACAGTAGTAGGATGGATAGTAGCGATTGATGCAGTCAGATATCAGAGTGACAGATATCAGATAGTGGAGCGTAGATCAGAGTTGGCAACAGTGCAGATGGCATAGATGCAGAGTCAACAACAACACATAGTTTTCAGTAGACATTGTAGTAACTAGGAGCAATTAGAGACTGTTGACAGATGCAGAGTCAACAACAACGCATAGTTTTCAGTAGACAGTGCAATAACTAGTATCAGTTAGAGACTTTGATGACATATGCATCATACTGATTCAGTTTGGATGCTTTTCAGTTTCAGAAGTTGCAGGAGCAACAACACTAGAGAGAACTGTTGCATGCAAAACATTTCAAAGGTACCGGATCGGGATAGATTGAATTCATTTCTTGTTGAGAGGGAGGGTTGAAAATGACAACAAAAAAATATTGAAAATGGCACCCAAGGGGACTTCTGATTTAATTTCCCTTAATTAAATTAGAAGTAAAATTGTAATTCCATCACATAACAGCTTGTAAGTGTTAACTGAATCATGAAGACTTAGTTAGTTCAGTTAATTCGAGTTGGAGGTCAAACTGGAGGCATGTAGAGTTCTTCATAAGTTTTAGGGGGTCCAGTTACTGTTATTTGTGAGTTGTAATTAGTTAACTCAATTATTTGAGTTAAAATCAGTTTAACTAGTTCTAATTGAGGGATGAGCTAGTGATAGGTCCGATCAATTAAATTTGATTTACTTCACAAGTAGCAATCAATTAGTTAACTGATAATTCACTATAAATAGCGATTGCATGTCCGTTCTAAGGAAGGCCCAGTTGAGATTGGGGCTAAAGGGAAGATAACTATCAATTGTATAATTATAAAATTATACAGGTAGTGCATGCAGTCAAAAGAAGGCCTAAAATAAATCATTCTTTAATTAGAGAAAATTGCCTTTAAAAGGAGGAATGAAGGCACAAGTTTAATCATTGTTTTGGTGAGCACAAGTTGGTAATACCATGTAGGAATTTATAGGGTAAGTTCCTTAGATCAAAAACCAAAGGTCACCGCTCACAAATAGATCACAAATCAATACACTAGTATATCACGTGGTTAAAATCCTCGAAGAGGGAAACAGCCCACGGCCTGAGCCAACGCGGCCACTTCAGGCAATTTATTAATATAAAAAGAAAGATTACATATGTTTCTCTCATAAATGGTTACCTGACAAATGACCCTTCATGCTCTTTAAATAGAGATCATGGACCAATCGGGTGTTAAGCCACAGATCAAGTGTCGTTAATACCGAGGAGAGAGTGAACCGTCGGATCACTACAAATCGTGACCGTCGGACTATAAGTTACAAATGTACATAGTAAAGAAACACACTTTACCTAACTCTACACTAGACTAAGTTATTCTTAACTATTTCCTATTTGTTGGAATATCCTAACAGTGAATTGGGTGTTGGAGCATCTGTCAGGTTGAAGCCTGAAGATTAGGGCATTGGAGCATCCTTCTGGTTGCAACTGGTAAACAGGGCGTAGGAGTGTCCTACGTGTTGGAGCTTGTAAATCAGGGGGTTGGAGCCTCCTTCAGTTGGAGCTGAAAACTTGATGTTAATCTTTTGAAGACAAATATTAAGAAGCCTTCAGTGGTTTTTGTCTCGAAGGGGTTTCCACCTAAAAATATCAGTGTCTACTGTCTCTATTTGTTATGCATTGTTGAATGGTCTTGATGATGTTTGTCTATCTAATGCTAATAACAATAATGTTTTGTGGAATTAAAAATATACCAATTAATAAGAAATACTAATTCACCCCCCTCTCAGTATTTCCAATAGGTTCTCCTAGAAAGAGGGAGAAAAGAGGTTTGCTCCAGTTGAGAGGTACACTTATATTAGAATTATTATCATTGCTTTGAAATTTGCACTAGGTAGATGCAAAGATCGTTTTTTTGCAAATGGAGTAATTGAGGAAGAAGAAGTGTACATAGAGCTACGTCAAGGCTTTGAGGTACATGAGCATTGAGAAGAAGTCTCATGATTGAAGATGGCTTTGTATGATCATAGGCAAACACATTGGATTGATGATTGGTTATATATGATTTATCTCTGACTGAAGCAAAAGGACTCATGCATCAGAGGGAGTTGTTGCGATAGAAAGAATTGTTTCCGTAATAGAGGGAGCAATCGAGGATCCTTGTTTTAGCTTCAGAGGGAGTTGACCTTTGAATTCGAGATGATGGACTATCATTTACATTGTCAGGCTAAATAGTTGATATGCTAGAAAGCAACAATGGTAGAGGGAGCAACCGAGATTGCCATAGTAGAAGCTTATGGTTGAGCTAAGGCATGAAGCTCAACATGCTGTAGTTGGTCACGACACAGTCAGTTATGGTTTGAGATATGTCTCAAATAGTGAAGTACAAATATAGGTATTTTTAGATTCAGACTGGGCATTGTCCCTCTATATTTTGCATTTAGTTTGTTGTTAGTGTTTGCATGTGCATATGTTTTATATATTTGGTCATTTTTGTTTATTTTTTACAGTATTCATGGCTCAATCAAAGGCAGCAAGACAGGGGCAAAGAAAGGGGAAGAATATCCCCAGTGGAGATGCCCCTCCTGTCCCTGTTTCATCAGGGTCTGCAATTATTCCATCTATTAGAAGTGGGGCTGCAACAACAATTTCAGATGTGCAGGGAAAACAAACTCATGACCCCAAATAACCATTGTGGAAATGTGTGACAAAAGAGGTAGGGCCAGGCAAAAAGGGAAAGGGAGGAGGAAATTGTTCATGGAAATGCAATATATGCAATGGCCATTTCACTTCCACATATTTCCGTGTGAAAGCTCATTTGTTAGGTTTGCCAGGTTGTGGCATTCAATCTTGTACAACAACTGAATTGCCACAGAGGAAGGAATTGGAGAAAGGGAAATTTGTTGGTGTGGAAATTGTGGCATCAAAATCAAAACAAAACAAGAATGATGACCCCCTTCCATTCTTAAGGAAAAGCAGCAACAAGTTCCCTTTTGAGAGTTTTAGTAGGGGACAATCAGCAAAGAGAAAGGCAACTGCAGTTGCTCCAATGGACAAGATTTTTCAAAAAGAGAAGAGGGAAGAGCTTGATCTCACCATTGCATTTTTTTTCTATCAGAACTTCATATGCTTTAATGTTTTATGGTCACCTCTATTTATTGAGATGTGTCGAGCTCTTAGTCATGGGGCTCCATCAGGGTATGTGCCTCCTGGGTCAGAGAAGCTCAGAACCACATTGTTGACAAAGGTAAAGAAAGAGGTGGACAAAATGCTTGAGCCTATTAAATCAGCATGGCCAACATCTGGGGTTAGCATTGTTTCTGATGGATGGACAGATCCAACATGCCACCCACTCATCAACTTCATGGTGTCATCCTTGAATGGTCTAGTTTTCTTGAAAGTAGTGGATGCACTTGGATAGTACAAGGATGCACAATATATGGGTGAGTTATTTTTTAAAATTATTGAAGATGTAGGTGTCGATTCTTGTGCAAATCATTACAGATAATGCTCCTATTTGCAAGGCTGCTGGCATGATTGTGGAAGCAAAATATCCACAAATATTTTGGACACCTTGCATTGTCCATTCATTGAACTTGGCACTGAAATCTATTGCCTCTGATGTGCTTTGGATTGGAGCCATTATTGAGGATGCACGACATATCCGCAACTTTGTACAAAACCATACAAATGCCCTCACTATCTACAAGGAGTACAACAATCTATCATTGGTGATGATTGCGGATACACGGTTTGCCTCTTCATTCATCATGTTGAAGAGGTTGAGGGAGGTCAAGACCGCTCTTGGGGCCATGGTTATTTCAGAGTTTTGGTCTTTTTGGAGAAATACGGATCAAGCAGCCTCAAAGAAAGTGAAGGACACAGTGTTGGATGATGTCTGGTGGGAGAAGGTAGATCTAGTTATTTAGATCATGGAGCCTATCATTTCCTTGCTTCAATTTGCAGATACAAACAAACCCATCCTAGGAGAGGTTTATGAGGGAGGCCTTCTTCACCAGCATACAAGATATTCTTGTCAACAGATGGGACAAGAATTGCACACCTTTATATTGTTTGGCTCACTCCTTGAACCCAAAATACTATAGCCATGAGTGGCTGAATGGTGGACCTTCCCACACATTCCCTCCTCACATGGATGGTGAAATCTCAAGGGGAGGAAAGATGCATTGAGGAGGATTTTTCAGGAGAGGGTATCTCTTGATGAGGTGGAGGATGCCTTTGCAGAGTTTTCCACTGGCACTGGGTGATTTGCAGGCTATGATGTGATTCGAGACAGGGGGCTAAGAAGCCCTATTCTTGGTGGGCAACTCATGGGCAACAAGCGCTTCTCTACAACAGTTAGCCATGAGGCTCCTCTCTCAGGTGACTTCATCCTCTTGTTGCGAGAGGAATTGGAGCACATATGGGAATTTTTATAGTGTGAAGAAGAGCAGGCTTGAGCAGTCCAGGCAGAGACAATGGTGTATGTGTACACCAACCTTCCTCTCATCTACAGGCAGAGGGAGGATTGGTTGAAGGGAAAGACAAAGATGTGGGATGTCTTTCCTGTTGATATGGGTCTAGACAACAGTGTTGAGTTGGCATTGGCCAACTTGGATCTCAATGCGGCAGTGCTAGAGCCTGTCACATTTGATGATGCCGATATAGTAGAGGCGTCATCCTCCACACCAGCAGATGTAGAGATGACAGAGGAGGAGGATGCAGTAGAGGAGAGCAGTGGTGAGCATGATGATCAGGATGAGGATAGTGATGCTGATTATGATGATGAGGATTGATGACTCATTGACTCTGACTCGTTGAGGCTTCAGGCTTGTAGTCTTGTAGACTGTAGTTTTTTTTGTATTTTCTATTTCTATTTGCCATTGGCAGTGTACTTATGTAACACATTTTGATTCTGATGAATTAATGAGAAAACTACAGTATCTTATTATCTTGTCTTTCTGAGTAAATTTGACAATTGTATGATGTATCAATGTATCATGTTTGTGTAAAAAATGTGAATTTGTATGAATTTGTGTAAAAAATATCTAATTTTTAATATATTAATAATAGACTGTAGTTTTTTTTGTATTTTCTATTTCTATTTGCCATTGGCAGTGTACTTATGTAACACATTTTGATTCTGATGAATTAATGAGAAAACTACAGTATCTTATTATCTTGTCTTTCTCAGTAAATTTGACAATTGTATGATGTATCAATGTATCATGTTTGTGTAAAAAATGTGAATTTGTATGAATTTGTGTAAAAAATATCTAATTTTTAATATATATATATATATATATATTTTTAATAAAATAATATATAACGTATCGTATCCCGGAAATGTCTTGTTCCGGGGGTCACCGTATCCCGAATCTAATTCTCGAATCCCCGTATCCATCGAATCCCGAATCCCCGTATCAAGTGACTTAGGAGCTAGGCAAAAAACAAGTGACTTTGCAACAAGAGGCCAAGAGTGGTAGTACTCTTGTGTTACTCTTTAGAAGCCAATATTTTAGATTAGTGTTGCAAAGGAGAAGTTCTAATTTTTAGATTAGTGTTGCAGGAACCACACCCTCCCTCCTCCACATGTTCAGGAGGTTGGAACCACTCTCTGTATGGGTCCTTTGCTGAAGCATCGACCAATCCGTGATCTGCAAATTTGCTATCATAATTAAAAAAATTATTAGTTTGCATGTTTGTGTTGTGACTCTCTGGAGTTTGTCTTGGTAATTGCGTCCTCTTCACATCTGCACAATGGGCTTGTTTCTGCATGGATGCAATCTGCGTGCCTTGTCTCTTCTACTTGCTTTCTTCTCTCATGCGTTGACTTATTATCTTTATTTTTCTGAACTTCATACTTTAAACAATTTGAGAACAATATTGCAAGTTTAGAAAAATTTAACACGCCTTCAAACTTTTTATTTCAACTTGATCTTCTCTTTCCTTTCTCTCTCCTTGGACCTGGTCTTGGATCCACTCCTATTTAGAACTGTCATATGGTCTTTGGTCTGATACCATATTAAGAATTAGGGATGGGAAAAAGAATGGTCTTTGTTCTGATACCATATTAAGAATTAGGCATGGGAAAAAGAATGAGAGACAAATGGTATATTGTATTAACTTGATGTATAATCTGGTACATGTGATTGACTTTTATCGTGGGTGAGTGTTTATTATGACATCTTGTGGAGGTTCCATACCTAACCCCAGGTTATTTTATCACTATGGTGTCTTCTCTGATGAAGGATTCATTGACTCCGAATGTCTTAACATAAACATTAATCCTATCAGTGATGGAATGACATACTCTTCTTGATCTATTTCATTGTTAGAAGTTAGAACAGACCTGCAAAATATATCTTGGTCATTTATGTGATCTCGTAGACTAGGGACTGTTTTGAAATAATGCCAATGCAGCATGTTTTAAGCTCTAGTAGCTCCCCTGGATAATGATGCTTGCTCGGACACTGTCGCAAAAGTTACATGAACAAAAAAGTCAATACACAGTTGCACTTTTATTGCAAGCTTGCTACATCTGTTGTCGATAAAATGTGTTGTTGAATTTGTGCTTTCATGCTATGGACTATTTTAGGTTTGATGAGGAACTTAGAATTACAAACCTGTTCAGTTTAGATATTCTAGTGGAGTGGGATGAAATTGTAACATCACAAATCTCTCTCTCTCACACACACACAATTTTAACTCGCAACTAAAGTTTATCTAAATTCGTTCTAAAGGAAACTGTCAAAAACTCAGATCGGTCCCTTCTAGATGCACCAGTTATGAAACTTATCTTGTAATCGTTTTACAGATCCCAGTTTTCACTAATGCAGTTGGTGGAATCTTAGTAGGACTTGTAACTACCCAGGCTGGTGGTGTCCGAAAGGTGATTAGTACTTTATGCTTCTGAACATCAGGATGTCCTGCACTTTCATTTACAAATTTGATTTTATCTGCCCTTCATGTTATAACATGCACCATACCTTGGAACGGTTGACACTCATGCCTCTTATTGTGTGTACTCTTTCTGGGCAGGGTTTCGTTATTGTATCTGCTTTGATAGTGACTGCCTTGTTGCAATATATATTTGATGGCATACCACCATCTTTTTATGTTCTGTTATCTCTACCCCTGGTGGTCACCAGCATAATCATTTATCAGAGACATCCTTATCAGGTGAAAGAAAAGAAACTGTAAGACATCATCTTTGGAAAGTTCGAAACATTTGGAACATAAATGCAGGTGGTCATGTAGCAGGCCCTGGAAACCTGCATGACTACCATGCAGAAACTATTGCAATAATTTTGTTTGTTTGAATGTACAAATTTTGAGGCAAATTTAAGCCTTCAAATTCTCTCTGGCCTGCGGATGCAACATTATCATATTAATGTTAGCAAATTCCTAAAACTTGGGGAAATTATTTGAAGAATCTATTGGTGAGGGAAACAGTACAAAATTACATTGGAAAGCATGGCTTCGAGGCAGGTAAGAGAATGCAGAGCATAGCTGCAAAACATTCTCAGGATATGTAATGACAGGAGCCCCTGTTGCACATGTCTGAAGATTATTTTTTTTATGAATCTTAAAATAGATATTCAAGATGTAAACTTGTAAAAACTTGCATGTAGTATAATTTATGCTAGGTTGTATGTTCAAGGTACAGAACAAGATGTAAACTTGTAAAAACTTGCATGTAGTATAATTTATGCTAGGTTGTATGTTCAAGGTACAGAACTGTGAACCGTTGTTGCAGATAAAAGACTTCTCGCATTAATAAACTCACTGAACTAGACTTATTATTAAACTCACTAAACTAGAAAGGAATGGTAGTGAGCTAGTTGGACCTTTTGCACTCAAAATATGGATGGTGATCCCCTTGTACTCTAAATCTAGTTAGTTGCTCTCTTCAACGATGTATTGCTGGCTACAAGGTGATTGTTAAACAAAAGCCATGAGTAATAAGGCAGGCAAATTTGTAGCTTAAAAGTCAGGTAGTTAAACTTGTGGCATTGGCAATCATTTTAGAGAGAATGACTAACATTCTTGTTGGTGGTACATACTAAAAGAAATATAGCATAGGCATTTACCTTTTGTGACATACCTTTGTTGTTTTAAAATACTAGACATGCTCGAGGGTCTCTCTCTATATATCCAATGCTCAATTCTATTAAAGTTTGTACATCCCATCTTTATTCTTCTCAAGTAAGACAGTATGGACAGCACAATTTATCAACTTTAAGAGAGGTTTGAGCTATATATCCAAAGGTCAAACCTCTTAAAGTTGATAAAATGTGCTGTCCATATATATGCAAAGGTCAAACCTCTTAAAGTTGATAAAATGTGCTGTCCATAATTTCTTGAGAATAATATATATATATAAAGCTCAAACCTCTTAAAGTTGATAAAATGTGCTTTCCATAGTGTCTTACTTGAGTAGAATAAAGATGGGATGTTAGCAAAAACCAACGATAATTATTAAGATTAGCAATTACTTTAAAAGTGCTACGTTGACTCTTTTTAGGGTCATTAGAGTGATAGTTGTGTGCATATATACCAAGGAAGGTCTTCCAATGTTAGCTTAAAAAAATACAATATTTTGAAGAAAAATAGATAGAAATTTCCAGATAGGATACATAATGTGTTAAACAAGGAAAGAGAACCAATATTTGTAATAAATGGTTTAAAAATTAATTAAAAAATGAAAAACCAACATATAATGCATAAAAGTTGTTTGAGAGAAGAGTAATCGTGGACTCGGGAAATGTCATGTCTATGCTTAAATATTTAAAAGTCATTGTAGAAATCTCTAAAATTCTGATCCCATGAATATTTTGGAAATGGTTGTTATTGATGTCAAAGGTTGTCCAAATGAAAGAGAATATTTCCGATGATATGTGGCAAGCCTCATAACACTTCACGGTTGAAGAGGAATGGATTTTTGAATATATATATATCTTGTCATTTGCACAAGTTGGCCCTATCCTAGACCCCAAAAGCACGATAAATAGGTGAGAGAAGGAGAGTTTTTTAGCCATTGCTAAAACCAATTTGGTTTTGTTGTAGCAAGAGTAGTAGGTATGAGGTTCATACCTCATGAACCATTAAGTAGTGAAGAGAAGTTGAGTTAAGAGTTTGTTTGTGAAGTATTTGCTTCCTACTCGAGCTGTAGGAGGGTTTTTGACACACTTTTTTGAAAGGTTTTCAATTTATTTGGTTTTGGTTTGGAGGAGGCCAAGATCTGGTTTTGTTGAGGAGGCTAAAATCTATTAAGGCCGAGATCTGGTCTGTTTTGTTGGAGATCGAGCCCCGTTGAGGAGGGCGCATTTTGTTGGATGTAGAGTCTTGGTTGGAAGCAGAGTCCTTTGGATAAAGGAGTAATGATGGGTACAAGCTACCAAGAAGGCATACCTTATTTTACTAAGCTTAAATTCTGACTCTTGAATAATGAACAATTGTAAGTTGGTGCTTACTGAGGATTCACCCTCATCTTGTTGACATAATGTTACCTGCAATTTTTGTAACTTGGTGCTCATAGAGGATTGGTGTCATCAGAAGTGGTTGTAATAAATTAAACTTTGTTAAAAAATCATTCAAGTGTTTTTGCCTCAAGTTTGGATTTACACTTTAATCTCTGTGTTCATGGTGTATTTCCAATAGTATAAATTTTGTAAACCAGATTTTTATTGCAAACTTAGAATATCCCTCAAGGTCTCCTAGGTTTGTTTCGTATAAAATTTTAGCCTTGTGGATGATTATGAAATATTAATTTACAAACACGATATTTCACTTAATCTTTAGTGGAGGTTTCTGATATATATTTGTACTGAACTTTTGACTTTAGGGATGAATGTGGAATATAATTTACAACAACAATATTTATTTTATTTTCAATCTAGTTTCAGGATGCAACCCAATAAAACAAATACAAATAAATTATATTTCACTACACAACGTTCAATATGTAGGGTGTACCTTACATGCAATTAACAAATCAGAAAATACTTTATTAAAGCAAAATATTCCAATGGTAAACATGCACATTTATATTTTAAAGGTGTTAAATGATGTGGTACAAGTCAAGCTCTCCAAATTTTGGCTGGGGAAATTATATAAAACCCTAGTAATCTACTCTTAGTTAAGAATCACTCATAACCAAACTTGATAACTCCAACAAAGATGTTCAACAAGCTAGTGTCAACGTCAAGAAGTCCTACTTAGCACATACATTGGCATCCCATAAATGTAGAAGGATGTCTCCTCTCTCCTCCACAACAGGCAAACCATGTAGCACTAGGACTTTGAAATATCACAAAATCATATCCTTTTAAAGATAAAATGCTTTTGTTGCTCCTCTAGGGTTCATCTCATACCTTTATTGACATGACAAAAATGTCTATCTTTCAACAGTAGGGGTTTTCTCTAGTAATAAGTCCCAATAAGACTTCTCATTGTTTGTAGTGGTGAATCGATTTGGATTTTGGCTTAATAATTGTCCATTAATTTTAAAAGTTATGTTAAATCCTACAATACTAAATGCAATGCCATTTTTTATGCAAAGTGCAAATCTATTCTAGGTTTCTTAGCTAGCAGTGAGTGACTAAAATGAATAAGTAGAGAGTTACATATTCTTCTACTATTACTTTCAACAAGAAAGTCGTTGAATGAATAAAAATAGAAATACGAATAAATAGGTATTAAAAAAATGTGATTAAATAGGTAATTAAAATTGTATGTTCGCAATTTAGGCAGACATCTGAGAAAGAAACAAAGATAAGAATGCATTTATTACAAATGGAAATAGTGCACACTATAATATTTACAACTTCAATGCTCAACAATGCAATAAAATAAATTCCACACAATTGTAGTGTGAGATACCGTGTCTTTTTCCAAACATTCACCTCTTATAATTAAAGCTAAGAAAGTTTTTTTTTACAAAGATGAAACTAGTAACCAACTCTTTTATTTTGGTTTTCTTTGTCAAATAAGATTTAGTTACAAAAGTTCATCAATTTCTTGAACTAGTTAAGAGAATTGGGATCTTGTATAATTACATTTTTGCCTTGTATATAACTATTGATGTAATGTTTCCATGCTCCAAAATTTTAATCAACAACATTAGCATAAGGGAATATGTGTTGCTCCATTGGAACCCTACATGAGATGAGGCTCCATTTTAATTTCGCAATATATTTTTCAATTTTACAGTAAAAAAAATTAGTTAATCATATTTGCTTACTTAGAGTCTCCACATGTGCTTTAAATGTTGGGAGGTTGACGTTAGAGAAAGCAATGATGACCTATTCCACATGTGCTTTAAATCTTGGGAGGTTGACATTAGAGATAACAATGATGTCCCATTTCACAACGTTGAAGTGATTTTAAACTTTTTATGCTTTTGTTGAGTCTTTTACAACATTCTGTCCTCATGTCTATCTTCTTTCTTTTTACATCACACATTTGGAATATATTGTTTTTTGTGTGTTATCTGCAATACATTTCCTTTATTAAAAATCAATTAGAGTTTAATATTTTCTAATGTAATAATTATAATACAATCCTTGTTTGAAGTGGTTATGAAACAAATGAATCTTAGTAGATTTAAGATCTTCAAGTGATATACTTAAAGCTTGCCAATATACTTAGATCACCAATTGATATATTACATGTTTGCAAATCTTTTCCAATCTTCTTGTAAAACCATTATCCCTGTGAAGCATCATTAGGAGATATAAATCAACCAATAACTAATCAATGTAGTCTCAATTATCAATATGAGTGACTTAGAACTCATCAAAACAAAATTTAGTGTCAATTGGAGTCATCTAAAGTGCGAGGGTAGAATAACTGTTTTCTTCCCTACCCAGGTTCAAGTCCCTACTTGTGACATGATGAACATTGTTGTAATGCTTTGTGCTTGTTAATATTGTTGTATTGACTTCATGCCTTGTGAGCTCTCAAGTGAGTATACTTATGGGTTGGCCTAGTACTAGCAACCTTACTCTAGCCCTCACGCTGAGAGGGAGGCTGATTTCTTTCCCCGGGAAAAATAAAATAAAATAAAAATTTGGTAACTAAAGGAAATTAAACCAAATGTATAAGATATTTTAGATAATTTGAAATAAAAATTGAATCAAAGAAAATAAAATTGAAATCTAAAGCAATAGAATGAACATTCTACAACAAATCATTAAAAGCAAAAGATTAAAATAAAATTTTGAAAGCAAATTCTACTATGTATAGGATAACTATGTTTAAGGGAAACTAATTGAAGTTGCATTCCAGAATTTGGTTGTTAACAAGGAGGTATAATACTCTTTCTAGGGTTTGTAGTTTGTACCTTCCAAGGCCAAGCCTTTCAACCACTTGAATTGGGATCAACGAAAAGTGTTGAAATTTTATACGTTTTTGTTTAGGCTGATTATGATTATCCCACTTTAGAACAATGTCTTCCACTTGAAAATATATTTCCCATGGAGTCTTTATAAACCACCATTTGATTGTCTATTGATGAACAATGAACTTTCTTACTTTTCTCCCTCTTTATCTCTCACTTTAGCATGGTATTAATTTGACCTTGGATGACCAAGTGTTTTTTTCCTTTGAGAGACTCAAATAGATTTCTCCCTCTTCTCTTCTCACTTTAGTAGGGTATTAATTTGACATTGGAGGCTGGACGATTTTCCCCTCAAAAGACTTGGGACAACTAGAGAGGTTAGGAATATGTTTCAGGGAAAGATGGCTTCTTTTCCATACAGTAAGAAGTAAGGGGAGGCTCCTAAAGTTAGCTTTGGGAATTTTTCTATTAGCCTACGAGGCTTTAGGTAATGGATTGTGCTAATTTCTTTGGTGGTCAACACCTACTTATTTCAAATTTTGGATTTGTTTTTTATTGGCGTATTAATTTGCACCATTGCGTTGTGAATGGCAGTTAGTTAAATACAACAAATCAATTCCTTTTTATGTACCCAACTCAATTAATATCAAGGAAGAAAAATACGAATCATTATTAAATACTATATTGAAGGAACATGAAACCTGATAATCAATTGTGGCTATAGAAACTAGATCATTGCTGTTTCATTTACTTTGAATAGTGGCATTGCTTTTTTCCATCTCATGAAGTAGTTTGTGGTAGTAAATATATACTTGAGTTTCTTTGATGAGTTTGGATTGATCACCCTTATAATGTCCAAGTCCTACTACTCAAAAGGTTCATCAATTCTTACATGTAGCAATGGAATATCTTGCATCTTCTTGTGCCTTGCATCTCGAAGCATGAGTGCACATCTCCTAAATAATGTTGGCCAATAGTACCAAACTTTGATGATTTTATGGGCTATTGTCTTGCCAACAAATTTCATCCAATATGTCCATCCTACAAATCCTTAAGGACTTTATCATCATCCTACACCAAACATGTAAGTATTACTCTAATATAATTTCTTCGAATAAGGTGCCATTTACCAACTAACACTAGGTACAATTAAGCCTTAGTGATTTCTTTGCTTTGTGTTTAGATCACTAGAATTGATGCCATATTACAAATACCACTTTAGATCAATAGACCAAGAGTCCATGTCTATTGGGACGCACAAGTCTTCTGACCATGAAGTGAGATTTCATCAACCTTTCTCATGTGGTTCAATTAGGTTTAATGCTTCCGATCCATAAATAGTAGGCTTATGGCATGTCTATTTTGCTAACTTATATCTTCTGTAGAATCAATTTTTTTGATCTCTTTATTTCAAGATGGATTCAAATCAATTTTGTTGATTGTTTGTGCAATTTGAATTCATTACTTCTTCAAGAATGTTCGTAGCAACAACTTCCATAGCCTCCTCTTTTGCTTATTCTTTTTTCTTATTGAAGGTAAATTTTCCAACCAACCAACTAGATCTTCGCCCATTCACAACACCACCAAATAGTAGTCAACCCAACAATGAAAGGTAATGGATCAACAAGGGAAATTCAACCAAATAAGTGAATATAGTTGCCCAAGCTGTGAATAAAATGCCTAGGGGGATGTAAATTCACCTATGTAGTGGATAAAATGCGTAGGGGGATGTAATTTCACCTATGCAGTGGATAAAATTCCCAGGGGAGTGTAAATTCACCAAGATAGTGAATAAAACTCCCAAGGGGATGTATATTCACCAAGTTGTGGATAAAATCCTAGGAGTATGTAAATTCTTCGAAACTATGGATGAAATGCCCATTGGTATGTAAATTTTCCCAAGTAAGTGTGGAAACAAATATATGACTATGTGGAAGAGGAAGAGTGCTCGACAAACAATAAAATTCTATGGATGGTCTCTGGGCAAAGGAAAAATGCCCAACAATATCAATATGACACATGGAGTGAGTCAAACCAATGTTCCCTTAAACCAATGAACAAAGTAGGGTGCTACACTATGTTTACAAGATTGAGATCATTGTAGTTTTCATGGATAGCCTAGAGTGCTAAAAACCTAATAAACTAATGAACCCATATTAGAGCCACAAAATTGAAATAATTACCCAAAATATTTTCACATTAGTGGGCATTTTATTTAGCTTAGGAGATAAATATAAGGGGTTGAGCTATACATAGATGTATATTGTTACCCATGGACAAATGAAATAAATTAAAACTGGCCATGGATGAGAGGCACCTTCACTCATCATGGAGAAGCTTATTAACTTCATCCACCAATCTTAAAGAATGTTCCCTCTTCAAGTTATTTCTACCACTGTCTTCCCCAGTTCTCTTGGCATCTCCCTTCTTGATGTTTTCACTACAACCTTCATTATTTTAATGAGATATCTTTGGAAGGCCAAACGACACTAAAGACAAAACAAAATAAAAAAAGTACACATTCAAAAAATTTGTTAAAGGTAAAACATCTGAGTGCTTAATGCAAAGTTACAAAATGTTGTAGTCAAGGATCCAATTCTAATGAGCTTCAACTACCAACTTACATAAAACTTGGTGTCAAATTATATTTGTAGGTTTGAATTTCAATTCATACTCTTGGTTGACAATCATCCAATTTTCTCTCCTTTCTCCATCTTTGTTCGTATTATACAAATAAGGATCTAACAACAAGGCGAGGCACAATCACTTTGATGTGATTTTTTAGAATATATGGCTTGAATTACATAAATTTTTAAAATACAACAAACATTGGTTTCTCATTTGATTTCTTATGTTTATGTGGCAACATCACTGCAAGGGGATGATAAGATGCAAAGATATATAAAAATAAATCTTTGCTAAAATATGGTTGTGCAATGTTGGGGCATTAATAATCATGAACTTAATTTTTTTTGAAAACTTCTTTGTTAATATGATTCCATTAAAAACAATACACTTCCCATCATTTTTTGTAAAGGATCGACTATTTTAACAAAATTAGAAGCAAATATTTGAACAAATTTTATCTTATGAAAGATAGATTACATGGACTTTTTATTGCTAAGCATAGGGATCCATGTAATGTATTTTTTTTTCCCCGAGTCCACCTATATTTCATCGTTCTTTATAATGTGACCAATTGACTTGCCTTTTGAGACAACAAAATTTTTCTTTTGGTTAAGATAAATACCATACTTTCCATATCTTTGAAGCTGTATCTCAGATGGTGCAAGTGATATGATCTATTCTTTGGATATGCTATAACATTATCAAGATGATCATGAGAATCAATCGATTAGCCTTGTAAAAGTTATGTTCATTTCTCACTAGAATGTTACTTTGGAGTTTATCAATCCAAAGGGAACTATGTGATCTATGAAGTTCCCACTCTATATAAAATATGGTTTTAACCCTATATACTTCATTTATGAGTGTTTGCTTATATATATATATATATATATATATTGTAATACTAGTGTAGCCTCCTTATTGTTATTGTTAGTGTAGCCCTCATATTGTTATTGTTGTGCCCCATAAAATCCCACCATTATTATTGTTGTGCCCTTACATTATGTTGATGGTGCTGGACCTGCCAACATTCAGGGGATCTCCCCGATATGAAGTCCCATTAGACCTCACACCGTTTAGTGTAGGAGTTCTATTCGAAACAAAGGTCTGGTTGCCTTATTCTTAAAGATATGCCTTGGCTCTTACTGTCAGTGAGAGAGTAATGCCAATATATTTTCGCAAAGCAAGGGGTGTGTGCCTGATGAGTGTCTGATTGCAAGTGTGTCAAGGTTCTTCTACTATAAGGGGGAAGAAAGAGAAAAATGAGCCTCTAAGAGAGAGGTAATAGTACCACATAGGAAGACAAACGTGAACCGAAGGATTCCATCTGACACCCAACACAATGGTCCATAATGGATGTGACGATCATTACACACGACAACTTAATAAATATCTGTCTAATATCCCGCGGAATGGTCCAGAAGGATGGGACAACAATTACACACACAGTAATAAGAGAAACATCTGTTTAATATCTTGCAGAATAGTCCACAAGGATGAGACAATAGTTACCACCATTACAACACATTCTCAACAAGATAAGCACTAAAATAACCGAAATAGTTCAACTATATTAGTACATATGAAAATAAAACACGAAGTACAAACATATGCAGAATAGTCTCACAAACATTCATAAGTCATGCATGAAGAATATGCTGGCCTTGAAAGGCTTCTGTTATTAAGTAAAAGTTTCAAGACACATATATACAATGAACATCACTAGCTCCAATAGTTAAGCGTTGGAGCCACTCCTTGCTCCACAAAAGAACAACGTATTCTTTCTATTGCTATGCTGGTGGAGCCAAGGTGAAAAGTCCTTTGCTCATATAATGAGGGAGTATATGTTACCAAGGGTGACTCTTTGACTACCCTAATGACTATTTGACTTCATATGAATTTTCCACTTACATGACTTTACATTCATGTGTGCCCTTTGGAATTCCACTTTACAATACATTTGTTTACAATGTACATGATATACAATAGTGATGTGGTGACATGACCACTCGTGACATGACATGAGATGACACTGCTGACATGGACTGCTTGATGTGGAAATTTCAAGCCATTGTTACTGCTGAAAGTTAAGTGTCTTCATGAAAGATCTCTTCCTCCACTCCTCCACATGCCTTGATGATAGGGAGTCTTCAATGATCTTAAGTCTTGGATAATGGTCACAAAGTAGTGTCCTTTCTCTTTCCCTTGATCAATCATCTTGTAATTTTAGGTGCAAGGGTGACCTTGAGCATGCTTTCCTCCTCCTTCTCTTCCTTTATCATCTTGTCATGACTTGACATAATACCTGTTCCCGCAATTCACTCATGACAGGGCGAAATCAATCCAACAACCCCTAGCCTAAGATGATTCATTCTGGTTCATGAACTGAGCTTGGGACAGGGGACAGGATGGGCAAGGAGGCTCAGTGATTGCTCAACTGCGCAATTCATGTAGGAAAGGGGCAGCTTTGAGCCTTGATACTACGTAGTGCGCAGGTCAGGCCGCGCTGAGGGACATGACTATGCAGTTTTCAGAGTTTGCGGGGACAAGTAACAGGGATGAGAGCTAGGAAATCCAACTGCGCAGTTAAGAAGGTTGAGGAGGCCTGTGTGACTGTGTAGTGCACAGTTCTAAGGCTCAGGGGATGAGATTATGTCATGAAATTGCAGAGTACATAGTTCAATCCAAGCTGGAGGCCTCAATTGTGAAATTCTAGAGGTCAATGTAAGGGGCTGGTCACCAGAACCGCGTAATGGGGTAGTCCTGGGAAGCTAAAACTACGCACTGTCCAATGCCAAGCAGAGGTCACAACCAAAGGACTGAGACTGCGCAATGTGCAGCTTAGCGGAGGCCTGAAGAGACTAATTTGCTTGGTCGGGAAATTTTCCGGAAAATAACTAAATATGGGATCAACGAGGCTGATGTGAAATTGACTGACTTTGAATGTGATCACATACTCAACATACTTGATGACTAAAACAAGATAGATAATTCGAGACATACAAAAAAACCATTATCCCCCACATGACAACTTTATGACCAGTTACGACAAGTGCGACACTAAAGATACACTTTACGACAACTGTGATGACACTTTTGCGACAATGCTCATAACTTTGGAAATGAGTGTGAAAGATACCTACATGGTTAAAACAACTCATTTACACAAATATGACCTCTGGAAATCACTAGAACAAGCTTATACATTCACTGTAGTAACCAGCATGCCAAAAGGCGACACTTTTCCTATCTTGTGAAAGGGACCACAACACTTTAAGAAAAGCAATGAAATGAACTACAAGGTTTTTGAAAACCATAAACAAGACCGAGGAAGGCTCCGCAATTTGGTATAGGCCAAAATTTTGGAGGGGGTTGTAGCGACTACAACACTTGGCGACACACTGGTATGATTCCAACTTCTCAGTTTCAGTTAAATTCTTTTGTGCATGGCCTTGGTTCTTTAGGGTGTATTGATTCATCATGCAGATCTCTTTGGTTTCCCCACTTACCCCGTGAATATACCAAGTTCCCATCATGACACTTTAGTTTAACGTGACAAAGGTTCAACCTTATCACAAAGTTTGAAATGGAGGAGGGTAATGAAGCTTGCGGGTTTACGGATTTTCAAAGTATGATTTTTTATCTCTGGTGTTGCTATGCTACTAGTAGGCCTAGACAATACCCCTATGGAGTCACTTCAGGAATGCAAACATTGCTCCGTTGGTAGAGACCCTGAACAATACCTCGACAGAGTTGCTTTCTTTACCTATCTGCGTAGGAAGGCTCTCTCTTCTTTCGCCTTTATTTATATTTTTTTTTTTTGAAAAGAGGACTGTGAATTGTCACTTATTTATTTTGGGTGGAAGTGGGATCTTGACTTATTGAGAGAAAGAGAGGTTCCTTTGATTTAGTTTTTCTCATTTAGATTTTCCCCTCCTTCCCTTTTACTGATTGGATAAGGATGAAAGCACCAAAATAAAATAACCGAGTATGGGCACAAGGTTTCCCGGGTAGCCACAAGTTCATGGTTAGCCCAAGACTCTCCATTAGTGGAAATTTTAGCCTAAAAGTAGCCTCCTAAGGAAAAATAATAAAATAATAGTTAAAATAATAGAATAAGAGTTATGAATTTTGGAGGGAAAATTTAAAAGCAACTATTTTTTTATAGTATTTTTGGCTTATTTCCTGATAGGTTTACTCCAATTTCAAGTGTAGACACTCATTGGATGCAGAATTAAATTCTACATCCAACGAATACCCATTATGCATACTTTTGAGAAGACCCAGAATGATAAAAATTCAAGATACATTAAAAAAATGTGTTGAACATGATTTTTTAATGTATCTTGAATTTTTATCAATGTGGGTCTTCTCAAAAGTATTCATAATGGGTACTCATTGGATGAAAAATTTAATTCCGCATCCAATGAGTGTCTACACTTGAAATTTGAGCAAACCCTTAAGGAGATAAGCCAAAATTACAATTAAAAAAAGTATTTTTTTTTTATTTTCCCTCCAAAATATTTACATGTACCTCTTTATGAATTTAAAAGATTTTGATTGGTTTATATATTGTGACATGGAAATTATGTGAAAATTTCATGGGCACTTTTAGGCTAAAATTTCCTCTAATGCTTACGGACGTATCGTATTTTCTGTCGGAACTTCATCGGCCAAAAGACATAACTAGTACAAGGAAGGCAAACCACAGGCCTACCAAATGTTGAAGTGTCACAAATATCCTTAGACTTCAGCCACACACACGATCACAGAAACCCACACGAGGACAACACTTTATTCACAAGACAAATAAAACATGAAACAAATCAAACAACAAGAACGAAAACAAGAAAACCGAAGAAAACAGACCATGTCCATAGTGTAGGGCACAACCACAGATTCTATTGGGAATAATGTTTGAGACCTTGGCCATTGACAAGGAGAGAGTCAGTATTTCCGTCAAGTGATTGAAGACGATAGGTGTGTTGGCCAATATTCTCGTGCACAACGAATGGTTCAATTTTCAGGGATTGAAACTTAGTGTGCTTGTCTTTGTCTTCATGGGTTTTTCCCAATTTCAAGATTAAGTCACCCACACTGAAGCTGTCCTTCCTTGCAGACTTCTTGCCGAACCACTTCTTGATACAGTTTTGATAGAGATAAAGTTTTCCTTTATCCTTCAATCTTTCTTTTTGGAACTTATGAAAGATTTCCATCTTATGCCGTACCAACAAACATGGCCTGCTGTGAGACGCTTGGAAAGATTGAAGCGTAGGCAAGTATATGTTTGGATGGAGGATGGCTTCTTTTCAGTGTACCAGGAAGTCAGGGGAGGCATTCAGGGAAGGCTTAGGCGTGACTCGGTCAGTGCATAAGGTGTTTACCAAAGAAAGGTGCCAGTTCCTTTGTTGAGAGAGTATGGCCTGCTTAATGATGGGGATTGAGTTCTTAGTGAGACCATTCCTCTTAGGGTAGTAGTAAGCAGAATGCTTCGATACTATTCCATTTTCTGATGCAAAACCATAAATATTTAGCGATGAGAAATATATTGCATTGTAAAAAACAAGTGATGTAGGAACGCCAAACCTGGAAATGATGTTCTGTTGTAGATAAGAGATGACTTTCCGATAATTCACTTGTTTGAGTGGAACTGCTTCTTTCCATCATGAAAAATAATCTGTGGTGGTGAGAATATAATGATTTTGCTTTGACGAATGTGAGAAAATTTCAACAATAATATCTAAGCCCCATTGTTGGGATTACTCTTCCACTGCGATAGGCTGTAGTGGGGCGGGTGACTTCTGCTTCCTTGCGACACACCTTTGACAGACTCAACATTTGCGGACATAGGTGTGAACATCTTTAAATAAAGTGGGCCAATAGGATCCGACTTGCATGACCTTGTCTGTCTTGTCTGCAAAATGTCCTTTGGCTGGTCCGTAATGGGGATCATGGAACACCACCTCTGAATTACGTGTGTCCAAGCATCTGAACAATGCCTCGTTATTATATTCCATGAAAAGAAACGCCTTCGTGTACCAAGAGTTCATACTGATAATGAGGAGGGTAAGGTTTTAGTGCAGTAGGTTCTATGACCGGAACCTAGTTGTACCATGAATGCTCGCATTAGGGGAATTTTGAAGTCTAAAATGGGCCTCCTAAGTAAATAATAAAATAATAGCTAAATCAATAAAATAATATTTATTAATTTTCAATTCACTTTTTGCACCACAATCCATGTAACCATGGTTAAATTCAATTCAAAAGTTGTACCAAAATAAAATTAATAAAAAAATTGTATTGATGTGACTATAAATAAGAATGAGTGTTTCAAGAAAAAGTCACTATCATTGAATAACTAATGCTTTTTTCCTTTGTACTTAAATAACTTAAAATAAAATAGAAATAGAAATTCATAAATTCTTAATTATATAATACGTTATTAATTAAAATTTATATTATTTAAATTGTATAATAACATGTAATTAATGTACTATATAAAAATCATGGGGCAACAGCCCATAAGCCACCAACCTGATACTCAACAGATTCTAGCTCTATTCAACAGTGAAGGTATTCATACTCTGGACCAGATCTCTCATTGGGAAGCCCACTCCCACACCTGGAAAGGATGGAGTTTTCCTCATATACCAGCAGATGCAGAAAACAGTTTCAATAATCTAAAAATTCATCTTCATGGTTTAGCGCCCTCCAAACGCTACCTTGCTGATGATTTCCGATGGGATCCTTCAGGCACTACCTACACCATCAAGGCTGCTTATCATCAGATCTGCATCAACGAAAATCCCATGGCAACCTGGGCACTCTCGAGGCTTGTTTGGAAAGCAGAAACTCTCCCAAAAATAAAATTCTTCTTATGGATCCTCTTAAAAGGGAAAGCCCTCACTGCTGAGAACCTCAGAAAGCGCGGAATAAATGGACCTTCTCGCTGTCCAAACTGCCAAAATGCAGAAGAGACAACCCAGCATCTATTTATAGACTGCCCTTTTGCCTCAGCCTGCTGGAAGGAAGCCTACCGGAGTCACAATCCACCCTGGGAGCCTGGCACAAGTATTTCTGAAGCGATAAATATATGGAAAAAGAGCTACCCTTGGGGAAGAAGAGCTAACAATATAGCTAGAAGGGTATGGAATGCCCTGCCCTGCACTCTTCTCTGGAACATCTGGCTAGCAAGAAACAGAATGATCTTCAAAGGCATAGAAACAAATGTTAGAAAGCTCTACAATAAAGCCTGGAATCTCAACCTGGAAACTCTCAACACAAAATGTCATGGGAATATGAAGGTACTGGACCTAACAGTTGAAGAACGTAACTACATAAGGCATATTTTGGACAGAAGCAGCATAGAACAAACAAGAAGTGAATCCAAAAGCAGAGACAGTCCCAGGTGTAGCTGGAAAATCAGGATGACAGATGCAGAATTTGCTCGGTGGCTTAGGAACAACAATTCTCACTATCTATTTTTCGATGGAGCCTCCAAATCCAACCCAGGAGTGGCTGGGGCTGGAGGTCTCATCTGCAACGGTAATGGAGTTGTGTTTTCTGAATTTGAATGGGGCCTGGGCAAAGCCTCAAACAACAGGGCTGAAGCTTTCGCCCTCTATCAAGGTTTGCTTCAGCTGCAGAAGCTTGGCATTTCCAAAGCCACTGTAATTGGGGACTCTGCCATCATAATTGGCTTGATGGTAAGCAACAAAACTCCCCAAAATCTGAGTTTGCAGCACATTATGGAGCGATGCCACACTATCGACCAGCAATTGAGAGGTAACTTCTACCACCATGTTTTCCGATCTCATAACAAATCTGCAGACAAACTGGCAAACAATGCCTGCTCTCTTCCGATAGGTAACCTACGGTGCAATGGCACTGATAAATTCTCCTTCTTGCCATGATTAGCCACTATCCTCATGACAGACCTACCCCACAACAGTTTTCTGTTAGTGGCTCTCGCAGCCCTTTGCCCTGCCTCCTTGCGAAGAATAAAACCGTTGCTATCCACTCAATGGTTTCGATTCCCACTGTATTAACTCATTCAGCGCCATACTCTGACTTTTACTGGCCCCCCTCTCCAAATCCCATAAAGAATTGCGCTCTCAGCATCTTCAAAATCTCGTGTTCTCTCAAGCACTCTTCCACCCCTGCTGCCCTCTTTTTATCTCCAGATTATAGATCTCTGGCGCACAGTATACATGGCTCCACTAATGCAGCACCTAGGCGTGCCCAAACAGAGTGTCACAGCCTTATTTTCAATCATTTCAGCAGCTTCGTCTTTGCCTGGTTCAGCCTCATAGCAGACTGCCAAAGCACGTTAATGAAAAATCTCATGGAGCAGGAGGAACAGCGTTATCTCTGCCACAGTGGGCGGCCAAAACGACACAATCGCAAAAGTTAAAAAATGAAATGTAAAACCTGCTATCTCTTAATGCAGTTCGTCAGAGTTTACACAGTATCACGCTGTTTCAGAGCGATGGAAGCTAGCTGTAGTGCAAATGTATTGCTGAAATCAGATGTAATAGCTGTTGGCGCTCCATACTCCAACACCTCTGTAACTCTGGAGACCTGTCTCCCGCTCTTTTTCTTTTTAATATAAACCAGCATCCGATTGTGTGAAAAAAAAAAAATGTACTATATAAAAATAATATAATAAATGTAATATATTATTTTATGTATGAATTTTATTCAAAAAGTGTGAAATTACATTTATTATGAGTACTTTACTTTGACTTTAAAAGTACTTAGAGCACTACCATAGTTACCCATGAGTTCTTATCCACCATTGAGAATGTGACAAGTAAGTACCTTTAACTCAAAAAATGCCACTTCAACCATTAGGGATGATGTCATCTCCTAAAATGTGATTGGTTCTCATAAAGTGAATTTTGATTGTACATTTTCCTTAGGAGGCCCATTTTAGACCTCAAAATTCCCCTAACGATCAACGAAGAAAATGTCTCATACCCCAATATTGTTTTCAAAACTAGTTCCTTGGACGACACGGGTTAGTTGTGTTTTCTTGAGGTGCAATTAAGATTCCGGAAATCAATTTATAAATCAACTTCCTCGGACCTATTTTTGGCTGAGACCCAAGTTGAGTATTGCGCTTGGTAAATGATCCGAACATCCGACAATTTTCTTAGCTCTTTCTGGATAAGGGGTTCAAGCATGGGATGTACTTTCATCAACTTCTGCTCGAACGGTTTAGCCCCTTCCCTTGTTGGCGTAACATGCTGGAATATTTGTGTTTTGTAAACTTTAAGCTCTTCACATGTACACATGGGTACATCTTGGTACTGCCCGAATAAGCGGATAAAGGCTAGCCACTCTTGTGGTATACGACACGTACTGAGATTCACACCCTTCAGACCTTTTGTTGTTCCCAAGTTGATTCGTTTAGGTGACAATGTGGAAATATGAGTTTTGGCATTGGTAGGTCCCGAAAGCGATTCTGCGGGTCATATAGCTCTTCCAAAGATACCACACCCTTGGGGATGGGGTTTTCTTTACCCTTGGTGGCTGCGTCCTGCAGTGCTTCTTTGTGCTCGTCCTTGCTAATTGGTGCATGCTTAATTATGTCAGTGCTTGCCATGAAACACACTATCTGTTGGTCATCACACACATTTGGATAAGCGATATTATTGATCAGATGGTTTGTAAAAAAATTCAATGGAAAAACTTTCCTTTGACGGTGACAACCTAACAACAGTATTGGCTAATGTATCTATAGCTGAATTTTGGATTCTTGGAACAGAGGGAATACTTAAAACTTGGAAATGAAAAATTAAACTCCATACCTTTTGTTGATAGACTTTTAAATGAGGTGAAACACAATAAATGGTATCACGTACCTGTCGTACCATTATTTTTAAATCACCTACTGCTTTTAAGGACGTGTCATTGAGGTGAATGGCTCTTTGTAGGACCAAAACGAGTGCTTCATACTCAATGAGTATTTTTTGTGCACTCAACTTCCAAGCAACCTCAGATCACATGTTTCTTTCGCGACGGGTTTACCAGAACACAACCGACTCTGGTGCCCTTTTGTGTTTTTTAACCATCAAAGTATAATGTGCACAAATTATATGTATGATGGTTATGAACTACACTAGTACAAGTATTACTATTACTAATACTAACTGTACATAATTCATTTGCGTGAGTTGGACTAGGAAGGAGCTCCAACTATGTTTTTGGTGGGATTGGGGATGATGGTGGAAGATATCACCCTAGTTGTTTCTCGAGGAAGCAATTGTCGAACATTAGCTCTACGAAGGCCATGGGTTCATTCTTCCTGTTCAAGGGAGTGACATTATGTTTCATATATCTTTTCGAGTCTACTCGAATCTGGTTGTTTCTGCCCTTATACGGAAGCCATAAGTGTGACCAGTCTGAAGCAAAGTATCCTTGTAGCTTGATTTACCAATATCTTCTTATAAAAAGTCCATATGCTTCCGATATGTCCATAACTACTATGTTTATGCATTGGTGAACTCGTTTATCAGATGAAAAACGAATGAACACATCTATGAGTTCACTGAACGCATTAATAAGAGTTCTGTCCAGCTGAATGATCTGTGTGTCAGTTTTGTTCCATGTTGCGTTGATTTTCTTTGCTATGGAAAACAACATTACGTTTACTGCTATGGACAATAACATTACGTTTACTGATGTACCAGAATCAACCAAGCAATTGTGTACATTGAAATTGAAGATATCAAAAGTTAAGAGAAAAGGGGGGAAAGTGTGTTCACTTCCAATGTTAAAGCATGAAGTACTGATTGGAGAGAATCAAAATACGTACCTGATCCCTTGTCTGAAGAGGGAAGATTACTTGTGGAGGACGACCCAAGTGCCCATAAAAGAATGTCCCGCTGGGCCGTGATCTTCGTTAGCACGAACAATGAAATGTTCACACGAACCTTTTTCATATATTCTACTATATTATAATCCACAACGAGGAGGGAAGCCAAAGTGTCTGGGGGAGAAACATGATTTATAACTTCCAGAGCAATGATATTTTCTTTATCATTTGCGGAAGTATTTTTTGTTGAGGCAACTTTCCCGGACTTTCTATGAGTGTTTTGCGCTCTGTTGAATGGAAAACTGATTTTCCTTAACGAGGCTTAGTTGAATTTCTGATTTTCAACTGCGTTGTAGTGGCCGACCCTTGGCTCCTTAAATTGTACCGATTTGACTGTGGTTGAGCCAGGGTGTCACTCGAAGGCTGTTTCTCGGCTGTGTTCTTTTGGGTTGCAAATACGCAATTGAACATGTTTACTGCATGCTTGACACTTGGGGTCTCATCGGGTGTAGCATATTGTTCCTTTTCTTCTTCTGGCTCTGTCTCCTCATCAACAAGTATCACATCGCAGATATGTATAGAAATACAACTCATGGCATGATTACACTGTGGGCATGTTTTCTTGGAATGATAATCTTGATGATACGAACAATATTCGGTCATGCCCAACTGGTAAAGGTTCAATGCTACATTTAAACTCTGTGTATATTTCGCCGGTTGCTCAGTATTGCTACTCGAGTTCGCAGTTCTCTTAAACATGTTGAATTGTGGAGGCTTGCCACTGATAGTGGTCTCACTTGATCTTTGGTTTAATTCTGCTAACTCAGTTGATAGGTTCCTAATCATATGTGTCAATTTATCAAGATCAGACGATTCCATTTCTTTGGCCTGAGAACTTTTACTATTATATTTGGAGTCCTTTGTTAGCTCACCATTTGTAATGAATCCAATCGTGCGTAAGTTTTTTTCAACCGCGATTTCTTCTTCAAGATTGTTTGAAAGTGATGGTTTCGCAGTTTTCTTTACAAACTACACCTTGCTTGCTGGCAAGGAAGAAGTGTAGTAGTCCTTGGTGATGGAGTCACGAGGCTTAGTGTCTTCCAGAAATATTTTCATGACACGACTGAACCTCTGATTGAAATATTTCACTTTTTCTTTCGGCTCCATTTTCAGGCTACCTAACTCTTTCAATAATATGACAAGGGTCTTGTCATCAATTTTTTTTTCAAGAAACATTTTCTTAAATCCCCTCCAAGTTTGGATGGAGTTTGGGGTAAGACTGTGGTACCATACAACTTCTCTACTGTCCAAGGTACATGCGAAAATTCTGCATGCGACGTCATCATAGTGTACCTCAAGTGTTTGCAGATGTAGGTAGAAATCATCCAAGTGGTCTTCCGCTTTAACCATTTTGTCAGGGTCATACTTTGTTAACAACTTTTCTGGGTGTCTTGGCATTTTATGGAGCACACCTGAAAGTTCGAGTGGGCCCTAAGACATCCAATCCAGATCTTGGTCTACCATGTCTTCATCTTTATCCTCCTACTCTTCTTTGTCAGAATATGATAACTCTTTTTTCTCTTCGTCCTCCTCTCATTTTTCAGAATCTGATAACTCTTTTTCCTCTTTGTCACCGCCTAATCAGTTGAAGATTACGCCTGAGAGTAGTGGGTTGTCTCCTTCCCCACCACTGAAAACTGAAGGTTCTTTTGCGTTCTCCACAGAAATTGCTAACTCTTCGAGGGTGGCGATAACTAAATCTTCCAAGGTGGTGACTGTTACTACTCAAACTAGCAGGGGACCTAAAAGGGTTTCCTAAGAGGGAAAATTCTAGGTTAAGGGCAATAATGAAGGCTTAGCCCATTGTCACCACAACTAAGGCTCCCTGCTCTTTACAGAATTTCATCGATGGGAGGAGTCCAGATGCTTTTGGGAAGTCATTTATGAAGGATAAATTAATGAATATGTATGAAATGATCCCAGAAACCCTTTCCCGTAGGATATAATAAAGAATGAGACTTGCTTTCCTTTTAAGCAAGGGGATTGATCTTTTAGGGGAAGAGGGGTGAGGATTGGAGGGTACAACTTGTAGAGGCACTTCCCGATCCCTAAAATACTATAAGAAATTGGATTCCCAAATAGACCTTGATAGGACCAAGTGGACCCAACCCAAGTTTAGGGATGGAATATAACAACCAATGATGCTCCTATCCTGGACAAGGTGAGGGGAAAGGATCAAACAAGAAATTTTACTTCAAAAGGCAAAATTGATCCTTCCAAGTGATAGCCTTGGGAAACACATGGAAAAACTTGGTCCTAGATCTAGGACTTGATGTACCAAAAGTTTCCATCGTTGGAATTGGCCCAAATTTAGTGGAGAGGAAGGGGACCCACCATCGGAGTTTCCTCTAGGAGATCGAAATTTGTCTATGGCTAGATTCTCGAGAATTTGATGTCCTAGGCAACCTAATGGGGCTAGACCTCGAAAAAAGGGGAAAAAGTCTAAAAATAGGGGAAAGTGACCACCCTTTTGTGAGGGACTAGTGCCTAATTCACTTGGGGATATGGAGTCAAGGATGACAATAAATAAGAATTCGGTTTCTTGTTCAAGGAGACTCAAAAAGTCAGCTTCGTCCAATTTTAAGGGAAAGATAAGAAAAGTGACCTTCAAGAATTTATACTTGATACAAATGATGTAATATTATCGAGAAAAAAATATCTCTAGGACATTTCATTCATCTAACAATGGCTCATACATAGAATAAGCTAAATAAACACATAATTCCACATTTCCATCATGCAACAATCATCCCTAATTATAGCGAAATCCAATAGTATGCAAAAAAAAAGTATCAAATTTACACTTACAATGTTAGAGAGCATATCCAACCAGCATCAATTTTCACATTAGAAGCTCTAAGATAGACATAGCCCAAATCCATACATCAAAATTTATCCATTATGCAAAAATCTCCACCAAGGAAAAAATGTGAAATTCTCTTAAGAGAGAGAAAATAAAACCCCTTTTGGTGACAAGCCCACCAAAATAGCTCATAAATGGAATAATAAGCCTCTCAGGAGGTCAAATAATAATATGTACATGTTGTGAGGCCCTCCAAAGGCATACTAAAATCTGGAAGTTCCATAATGATGAATACACTCCTCAAAATATGATGGATAGGGGGTTGGCCCCTTGTTCTGCAAGTAGTAGACCCATGGTGCTCCCAGTGGGTATGGGGGCACACAAATGACCCCATGGGTCTCCATATGAGTTGAAGATTCTTGTAGATCCTCTACAAAGGCTCGAATGATGGAATGGACACTACTATGACATCGTACAAGTCTTGGGACACCTCCCAAGAGTGTGGGGCTCGTATGAGGCCTGCTGGTTATAATGTACCAAGCACATCATAATCATCCCAAAATTGGATCTCTAGTAGTCTCTGAACATTGGTGGGCATCTGTGGAGTGTTTTCTGCTGCTATGGAGGCCCATGGCTCTCTACACACACCCTATATGTGCCAATGTAGCCCTTTGGGGGTTAGGGTCCCATATAGGGAGACCAAACCCAAATGGAAACCACCTGCAATCCTGTATAAGATCCAATGCGTCCCCTAGACTTCCGGTACAACCAATAATTAGAATAATTATGTAAAAGAGTTTACAAACCATGGATAACAAAGTGGGAATTTTACAATGGTATGCCCTTCTGTAGTGGGCTTTGGCATGTGCTAGTGTCTCCAAGATCCAAAGGGGGTGTATAAATTATACAAGATGTATGTATATTACCGGACTCCCCTGATCTAAAAAATTAACTTATGTTAAATACAGAATCCTTCCACTTAATTCTTTGCAGAAATTAAATCGCTAATTGCAAAACACATATGAAGCAAAATCAATCGCACATAAACATAGTTGTTTAACGGGAAAGCTTGAAGCTAAAAACCTCAGCTATGATATATTATGTATATCAATGGATCATGTAATAATCTTATACAAATCTTAGTACATCAAGCTCTCAGTACAATCAACAATCATTACACACTATCATGCATAAATTTGCATATCTATGCACCAATTTCTTGCCTCTTGATAGCCTGCCTCCACTGTGCAATCCTTGCTGAAGAAGACCCCTGAATGAATTCGAATTGGCGTTGCCTTGACTACACAATTTTCATTGGCATCTCCAATGTGTGTCAGATGCATTGAATGCATCACTATAGTCACAACAGATAGTCTATCTCACCCTTTCACCTATCTCTCCACTGGGTCTCCATTGGAACTGACATGCAAGTTGTTAACTATTGTATTTGTTCAGTTGCAAGTGAGTCTCTAGTTATGAATTAATTAAATAATTAATTCACTAAACTCTCACTAGTGTATCTTCAGTTAGAACTAGATACAACTAGCACAACTGAGTTTAACTCACTTAACTGAGTTAAACTAGATAACAACTTCGATAACTACTCTTCCAACTCTGTCACAACTTTGCCACTTCAGTTCTAACTGAGTCCTCCATGCATGAGTCACCAACCATCCTAGGAATTGCGTAATTCCTTCAGCCCATTGATTTTCCAAATCTGTTCACTGAAGTAAAGTGGTCCAATAGAATAAGTTGATATTTATTGTCGGATTATTATTAAGGGCTAATAATAATCGACATGCATCTATTTTTAGATCAACGATCTATAAATAGACTTTGCCCAATCTTCTAAAAATAGAATTTCATCTATTTTTCCAACTTGATCAACCATCTATAAATAGCATCCTGCAATTTATAGAATATTCTCACCATGTCTAAAAATAGACATACACCTAAAAATAGCCTGCGGGCCCCACTTAGTGAAGGTGCTTAATTTTCACTAAGCTCATCATCTTGTTGAATCTCAACAGGGGGTTAAGAAAGTATCTTATTAGTTGGTTTCAAACCTTAAAGGGGATAATATGTCCAAGGAACATCCCTCTAGTTAGGGTGGAAAGTGATAAATAAGTGAAATGGAGTAGGGAATGAGGGGGGAAAACTTGAGCCACATATTGGGGCATAGGGGCAGCTATACAAGGGGAAACCCACATCTAGCTATATAATGTGTAGGAGGGAGAAATCGTGGCACGTGAGGTGCCCCAACCTTAATTTTTCCACCCTTATTTATATGCATTTTTCATTTTATGAATTTTCTTTAATTCACTGCCTGGGGCTCAAAGGATAAGAGAATAATGTGTAAGATATAACAATAATTACACCTGTAAGGTAGGGTGGTTCATTTCACTCCAGGGGTTGGGGCAATCATGGGTTCCTAAATGATAAAGGAGGCTCATCTAGGGCCTATGGAACCAGGGTGATGACCATGGGTTGGGGTAGAGCTCATGTATTGGATTTTTCCCACGTGCTAATTATTTTTGTCTCGACCATATTTTGCATTTTAGTGGTACAATTTCCTATTGAATGTGGCCAATTAAGCTTTTTTCTTTTAGCTGCTTCAACCTCCAGGGCATCGTTCCAGGCCCAAACCAAGGTGGGGGCAAGAGGATAGGGAGGCTAACCCTATGTGTACCTAGGGAGGCAACGTGGACCCAAGTGGGAGAAATGATGAAAATGGGTATAATGAGTGGAAAGGGAGTAATGTATGCAGATAAAGGAGTGAGACCACACACCCAAAGTCGAGGTTTCCCAAGTAGTACCACCATAGAACCAAATGGTCAATAAAGGATATCCCACGAGACTAAGATTCAAGGGTAGCACCCGAAAGAGATCAAGGGGACATGAGCACAAACCGAGCCCACTTTTTTTTCCAAAACCTCCCATCAATCCATGCCCATAAGTATCCATGATAAGTAAACTCAATACTCAATTACCAAATGACAAAACATAGTGTTATATTCGGAAGGCCCAACTTCAAACATACGATCAATACAGGTGCGTGAGGGACAACATATCTGGCGTAGGTGGCGAAGAAATGGCACAATGAGCTCGAATAAGGCTGCAAGGGGCTATTGGCTGCTGGTTGAGGTCCACCATGGAGAAAAATTTCTCCTAGGGATATCACCAACGAAGTGGTGGGTAATAGTGACCACTACTCCTGTAGAGGTAGTCTTGTTATTTTTTGGAGAATATGGAACATTAGATACTCTCGGGATCAATGTAAATACTTTTGCAAACTCACGGGTTATGGGATAGATAGCCCGAATCTGATTGTACGGAATTTCACAAGTTCGTGTGGGCTGTGTTTTAGAAGAGTCACCAAATTTAGGAGCACGAGTAGGGGGGGTAGACTGCACATTGTTGCCTTGATCAAAAGATGTAACTTTTGGGTCGGTGGGTCTATCAGCCATAAAAAAACTGGTTGCGCTCCTTCTAGCGCCATAAATGTTGACGGTGTTAGACCCATCAACATTAAGGGGATCTCCCCGATATGAAGTCCCAATCAGACCTCACACCGTTTGGTGTAGGAGTCCCATTCAGAACAAAGGATCGATTGCCTTATTCTTAAATATATGCCTTGGCTCTTGTTGTCAACAGGAGAGAGTGATGCCAATGTACTTTCACAAAGAAAGGGGGGTGTGCTTGGTGAGTGTCCGATTGCAAGTGTATCAAGGTTATTCTACTTTAAGGGGGAGAAAGAGAAAAATGAGCCTCTAAGGGAGAGGTAATAGTACCACCCAAGAAGAGACACACGTGAACTGAAGGATTCTGTCTAACACCCAGTGAAATAGTCCACAACGGATGTGATAGTCATTGCACACAACAAATTAAGAAATATCTGTCTAATATCCTGCAGAATAGTCCACAAGGATGGGACAAAAATTACACACACAGTAATAAGAGAAAGATCTATCTAAAACCCGCGGAATAGTCCATAAGGTGGGCAACAGTTACCACCATTACAATACATTATCAACAAGATACGTACTAACATAACTGAAATAGTTCAACTATAAGAAAACATGAAGTAAAAACATATGTAGAATAGTCTTACAAAAATTCATAAGTCATGCATGAAAAATATGCCGACCTTGAAAGGATTTTGTTATTAAGTAAAAGTTTCGAGACACATATATACAATGAACATCACTAGCTCCAATGATGGAGCGTTGGAGGCACCCGCTCCACAAAAGAACCATATATTCTCTCTATTTCTTTGCTAGTGGAGCCAAGGTGAAAAGTCCTTTGCTCATACAACGAGGGAGTATATATAACCAAGGGTGACTCTTTGACTACCTTCATGACTGTTTGACTTCCCATGAATTTTCCACTTACATGACTCTTTACATTCATGTGTGTCCTTTGGACTTCCACTTTGCAATATAGTTGTTTAAAATGAACATGATATACAATATTGATGTGGCGACATGACCACTCGTGACATGACTATTAGAGAATCAGAAAGGCAGAAAGTTTCTCTTATTCTTGATTATTTACTTGTGATATTCTTTAGTTCTTATTATGTTCTTTTCTTCTTTCTTCTTAGTTCATCAAGCAAATATCAAAGCAAAATCACATAGATCAAGGACACCAGATGTAGGCCAACAACCAAGGAAAAAACCCACACTCTGGGAAAACCTAGTCAATAATTCTTCCTTCAATAGTGATTCTTGAGACTCTAGACCTTGACTCAGACTTCCTCCACACCAGGTCAGCGTTCCTTTTGATCCTTCCTCAATTCGACAGTAGCAACAACAACAACACTATGCAACAGTTTCTTCGACCTTGCTTCTGGAACTTCGATGTTGAGGGAAAGACTTTGATATTTCTTCTAGGAGTTCGATTTTGACCCAATACAACTTCTCAAGGCAGCAACATCCAACAAAATCAAATTCAACCTATTCTTCTTTTAGCAACAAAAGCTGATGCAACAAATGAAGCAATAAAATAATGAGAGACTTCAATCTTCCAAACTATAACACGTGAGAGAGAGAGAGAGATTAACACAAATTTTTTTATTTTCTTCTAATCTATTAGGTTACCAAAAACCACACTTCAATTGACCCCTTCCTTCACTTCACACTTTTTCTGGATGCAACAAATGATATCGAATTTTTGAGTGTGAGAGACATGTCTCCAAATAAATTCAAACTCCCTGTATTTATAAGCTTCTGATGGGTTCGAATTACTGGACTTGAGGCAAACTTGATCACTTGAAGGTTGACTTGATGTGGAGGCTCCATAAAGAATATTTGACTCAATACTTGACCTAATTACATGATTCAAAATCCCAGAATGGGTCAATTTAAATCTATAATGACTAAAGTAGAATTCCACAATGGGGACCTTAATCTAAATATGACCCAAGCATGAAACCCATGTTTTAATAATTTATTTAATAATAAAATAAATGATAATATAAATTCTTTTCTTTATTCTTTTGACAAGTACAGTAAATATTGAATCAAATAAAATCTATTAAGACTGAATCTAGTTACAATCTTCAACACTCCCCCTTAACTAGGGAGGTATTCATAATACAATAGTACAAGTAAGATCTCAACTATGTGAACCATGAATAATTTTTAGGCACTTTAATGCCATGGAATAGATTCCTGACCAGTGTAATCTGTCCATTGGTCACTCAACAATTTAGGCACCGCAATTCCATGGACTAGATTCATGTCCAAGGAAATATATCCAAGTGGGACTAAGATGAAATAAAGATCTCAACCTCCATAGGTACCATTAATATTACTTACTAACCATCAACCAAGGGAACTAGGTGCACATCCACTCGATGCCACCCTCCCTACCAGACATCAACACAAAGTGCTGGCCTGATGTATTTCCAGGAAATTCTTCACTCACAAAGCCTCAACACCCCTTGATCCAACAAATCAAGGATAACCAATCTCTCCCAATAAAATTGATTGGTGACCTACATGCTATCAAATCCTTCGAGGGATTCACCTGTACAAACACAACCCTAATCAGAAATATACTTACAAATACATCATCAAAGCAAACCTTTGGGGTTTCGATGTTTCCCTTCAACTAAGTTCAGTAGGACTATTAGTTGAATCTTTGAGAGGAGATTCCTTTCACTACTTCACATGTATAACCATTTCTTCCAGAATATATTCTCCATTAAATATTCTCCATTCAATACCTTCTTCCTTTGGTGTTGGAGAATCTTTCATGGCTTCCATTATTCTCATCATATTAACATCTCTTACGAACTTCTTCACCAAGGTTATGTACCTACATAACTTAGATAGCAAGTACAACCAATTATGTAGAAGCATGAATATAGTCATAACAAAAATTATAGTAGCAAAATCATTTAGACTTTACATAATTAACAAGATACTATACTTCAATACTACAACTTATAACCCAGGTTTGATACAAACCCTAAATCACATCAACAATTCAATCAAGATGACAAAAAATTAGTTTTTTCATATAGTGATCCCTGGAAATAAGTCAAAAGAAAAATAAAAGTATCTAATAACTTTCAGAAGCCATATTATAGACTATCTAATAGGGTTTTATGTAAACCATAGATTTCAATTAATAAAAAACATCATGAATATCTTCTACTAGGGTTTAATGTAAAACCTATATTTCAATCAAAAGCATTACTAGGGTTTGATGTAAACCCTATATTTTCATCTATAAATTCTCAGCAAACATTATATAGATTCAGATGAATACACCTACTAGAGAATTTTAATTATTACTAGTGTTTAGATGTAAAACCGTAAAATTTTCAATCATCCCAGAACTTCAAATTTTGACTAGGGCTTGTTTCCAAACTGTAGAACTTATGACCATTAGAAATTTGGTCAACATATGTTTCCAAGAGATTACCATCATGCACAAGAATATCATATGATTAGACAACATATAATATATCAGACATACATCTACTTAGACTAAGCTATGGATTCAATACAAAAGTATATATACCTAGTGTTTCATTCCTAGGACTTTTCATAACAAGGATTTTGCTTGTAGACCTAACCAGAATCTAGGGTTTCGGTTTATCTCAAAGAAAACCCTTATTAGATCACAACGTCAAAGGCTATAAATTTCAAACAACATCACTTCAACCCTAATAAGTTAGAGTTTTCATGATCATATCAAAATCCCAAACACGCCATCAATAATATATTCATTAATATAGAAATTTATCCTTTAATAACCCTAAGTAGGTTTAGGGTTTCACACATTATCATCATACACTTAGGTTAGGGTTTTCCAGAGAACCTTTTTGGGTTCCTTTTATGCAAAAAATAAAAGATGTATAAGGTGGGTAGATTCGTCAGATGATGAATCATCCCAAACAAGAATATTTTAAGATTCAGTAGAGCTAGACACAACAATAGTTAGTAGTGTAGAATGAATATACAAAAGAGAATAACAATAATTCATAATCTAAGACATACCTTTGATATTTTAACAAACCTTTACGATTCCAATGCTTTGTTTAGTGATGGATTCTTTCTTAATCCTTGAGGCCTTCTTCCATTATTATTGAGTATTTAGCAGCTTAATTCCTAGACAAGGAAATAGAGGTAGACAGATGATTGGTATTTAATATAATCAAAACTTTAAATAAGTACATGAAAAAAAATAGAGAGGGAATGAGATAATTATATTGGGGAGTTGTTGTAGGATCCCTCCAAAGCTTTGAGGGATACCTAAAAACTTATAAAACAAGAAAATGACTTTCCAAAAAGATGTTAAACCTATGACTAAACATAAAATATACAAATGAAATATTTAAAGTTAGGAACAAGGGGCTTAGTAATGTAAGTCCATTATGTCATTCTCTTCGGGATTTTCTCTCTTGGGAGAGGAATCATACTTCTTCAACCACATTTTCACGATCTCTATCACTTTTCCTTATTCTAGGATTGTCAGGACACTCACTTCTATAGTGCCCCATTTTGTGACAATGATGGCATTCAATCTTGGACATATCAACCTTCTTCCTTAGCCCTTTCTTCTTGAAGTTTCCCTTGTGACGAGAAACATAAGGATTTGAGACTTCTTCATTGTTGGCTAGCATTGAGATTCTTAACTCTTCTTGACTACATGTTGTCCATAGTTCGTTAAAGGTGGGAGTTTATTTCCAGCTGTTGAGACTTGAAGCAAATGCACCCCAAGTAGGTGGTAGCCCTAGTATGGATGTGATCACAAGTTCAATATCTGTCAGCATTTCATCAATGGAAAATAGGTAATCTCTTATTCTTTCTATCTTCACAAAGAAAGTGGATATAGTATCCTCCTTGGTCATCTTAGTAGTCCTTATTTTATTTTTCAAGCTTGCCACTTTTCCAATATTCTTGATGGTAAATAGTTTTGACAAGGCTTCATACATTTATTGGGAATGATCAATTTTTTATATGAAGGGGACAAGGTTGTCCTTTATGTCTTCATGCATCAAATTCTTAGCCACTAATTCCAATTTTCTGAATTTTACCTTATCTGCATCACTTGAGTCTTCTGTATGCTTCTTCATTTTCCCCTTTACCAAAAATAAGACCTTGTTATTTTCAAGAATGAGGTCAATCCTCTTTTTCCAAGATATATAGTTTGAAGATCCTTCAAGCTTCTTCTCTCCCTTGATAGTGTTAGACATCTTCCTTGAAGGTAGTGAAGGCTTCTTTCCCTAAAGATTTTTCTCCAATGAACTTCTTATGTCTCCTTGATTAAATCCTTGAGATTGCAATTTCCTTCTTCCTTCACCAAAGCTTTGATACCATGTTAGAGAATCAGAAAGGTAGAAATATTATCTTATTCTTGATTATTTAATTGTGATATTATTTAGATCAAGGACACCAGATGTAGGCCATCAACTAGGGAAAACCCCAACGCTTGGGGAAAACCCAATCAGTGATTATTCCTTCAATAGTAATTATTGAGACTCTAGACATTGAATTACACTTCCTTTGCACAAAGTCAACCTTCCTTTTTATCCTTCCTAAATTTGGCAGTAGTAGCAAGATCAACAACACTATGCAACAATTTATTTGACCTTGGAACTTTGACCTTGCTTCTGGAACTTTGATATTGAGGGAAATACTTCGATCTTGCTTCTAGGAGTTCGATTTTGACCCAATACAACTTCTAAAGGTAGCAACATCCAACAAAATCAACTTCGAGCTATTCTTCTTTTGGAAACAACAACTGGAAGCAACTGATGCAACAACTGAACCAACATAATAATGAGAGACTTCAATCTTCCAAACTATAACACGTGATAGAGAGAGTAACACCAAAATTTTTATTTTCTTCCAATCTATTAGCTTGCCCAAAACCACACTTCAATTGACCCTTTCCTTCACTTCACACTTTTCCCTGATGCAACAAATGATATCGAATTTCTGAGTGAGAGAGATGTATCTAATTAATTTGATCTCCCTGTATTTATAAGCTTCCGATGGGTTCAAATTACTGGACTTGAGGCCGACTTGATGAGTTGAAGGCCGAATTGATGTGGAGGCTCCATAAACCATATTTGACTCAATAATTGACCAAATTACATGATTCAAAAGCCTAGAATGGGTCAATTTAAATATGTAATGACTAGCCTAGAAGTCCACAATGGGGACCTTAATATAAATATGACCCAAGCATGAAAACCATGATTTAATAAGTCATTAAATAATAAAATAATGGAAATATAAGTTATTTTCTTTATTCTTTTGGAAAGTACAACAAATATTGAATCAAATACAATTTATGAAGACCGAACCTAGTTATAATCTTCATCAATGACATGACATGACACTGCTGACATGGAATGCTTGATGATGTGGAAATGCCAAGCCATTGCCACTACTGAAATTTAAGTGTATTCATGAAAGAGTTCTTCCTCCACTCTTCCACATGCCTTGATGATATGTAGTCTTCAATGATCTCAATTCTTGGATAGTGGTCGAAAATTAGTGTCCTTTCGCTTTCCCTTGATCAATCATCTTGTAAGTTTAGGTGGAAGAGTGACCTTGAGCATGATTTCATCCTTCTTCTCTTCCTTTATCATCTCTTCATGGCTTGACATAGTACCTGTTCCTACAATTTGCTCATGACACGATGAAATCAATCCAAATACCCCTAGCTAAAGATGATGCATTCTGGTTCATGAACCAAACCTATGACAAGTGACAGGATGGAAAAGGAGGCTTAGTGAATACATAACTACATGGATCAAGAAGGAAAGGGGTAGCCTTGAGCCTTGAGACTGCGTAGTGCGCAGTTCAGGTCGGGGTAACAGAAATGTTTGTGTAGTCTCCGGATTTAGCGGGGATAGGTAGCAAGGATGAGAGCTAGGAAAACTAGCTGCATATTTTAGGAGGCCGAGGAGGCCTGGGTGATTGCGCAATGCACATTTATAAGGCTCAGGGGATGATCTTGTGTCATGAAGTTGTGAAGTGCGTAGTTCAAGCCAAGTTGGAATCCTCAACTATGCAATTCTAGAGGTCAAGGTCATGGACTGGTCATGAGAAATGCACAATGGGACAATATTGGGAAGCTAGTACCGCGCACTGCGTGATGCCTATAGAAATTATACAACTAATGCGTTATACATCCAAGATTCTACTGATCACACACTATTTGAATTCATGCATAATACATAATCTCTTCTACCATTGATCATTACTTGCGGAAATTAAATCAATTGCATGCACACATTAAAACCATAAAAATTTACACACATTAACACAGTGATTTATGGGAAAGCTTAAAGCTGAAAACCCCCAACTTTCTGTATAATATATGTCATAGAGATCATGTAACAATAATCATACAAAGCTTATCACAAGGTCTCAGTACAATCTCCAATTTCTACACACTAATCAGGTCCTGATCTAGAAAATCCATGCACCAATCCTCTGCCACCTGCTAGCCTGCCTCTACTGCGCAATCCCTGCTGAATATGGGCTCTGAATGAACTCGAATCCACCTGGCTTGCACTATGTGTTAGGTCCCTATATTACTAGTATAGTCCCTTATTATTGTTAGTGTAACCCCCTTATTGTTATTATTGTACCCTTGTAACCCCCATTTTGTTATTATTGGGCCCTTAAATTATTATTGTTAGGTCGGCTAGGATTACATTGTGGCCCACTAGGATTACATTATGGCCCCATGGACTCATATATATAGAAAGGAGGTTTTGTAAATTGTATCATCCAAGAATTGTTCATTTATGTAATGTATTGGAGGTTGCCCCCTCGAAGTGGCTTATTTCTAAGGCGTTGATATCTTTTTTCTTCTATTTTTGGAGCTGGTTACTCAACATTTGGTTTCAAAGCTTTGGATTCTAGGGTTTCGCTGCTCCAAACAGGTCATCGTGGCATTTTTGCTATAAATTTTGTTCTACGAAGTTTCAGAAGCTGAAATTTTTAGGGTGCGAAGCTGAAATCCTGAGGAAGATTTTCTAAAAATTTCAGAGCTTGGTTCACAATATTTTCGGAGATATCATCTGTGGAAGTTAGGTCTTTTTTCAAGCTCCTAAACAGGTCATCGTGGCATTTTCACTATAAATTTTTTTCTACGAAGGTTAAGAATATGAAATTCGTATGGTGCGAAGCTGAAATCCTGAGGAAATTCGTCAAACATTTCAGAGCTTGGTTCACAATATTTTTGGAGATATGATCTGTGGAAGGTAGTGTTTTTTCAGGCTCCTGAATTTCATCTCAAAGAGGTGATCGTGGGAAAAGTTCAATAAGTCTCTCTCTGGGCAGTGGATTTGAGTGCCGTAAAAAGTGGTCGAAAGTGCACGGACTGTAGTTTCTTGGCTATCAATTTCAGAGACAAAGGACGAAACAGTGACACGTGGCAAGTCCTACAAGTTTTCTCTACTGAACCAGTCCAAAATTAGGTCATTGTGGGAGATTGGACACGACTTTGTCTTGGGGAATCCAAATTAGATTAGACCTGTGGCATTTGAAAGAAGCTTCAGAGGGCTACTACAGGGCCGAATTTCAGATATTGAAGATTTTAAATTACAGAGATAATTCAATTTCAATATCGAGCTCCTCAAAGCAAGTAAAATGTGTGTATTTTTTTTCGAATTGCATAAGTCTTGTTTGAAGAATCAAGTTGAATTGATTCCAAGGGAATATTGTAGGATAGGTATCAATATTGGATTCTAAAATGGCGCTTAAAAAGAATTCAACACCCATTAAGCCTTCAGAAGGCTCTACCATGACTCATGAAGATGAATAATTGCAACATGATCTATCAAAATTACAAGAGCAAGTGCAACAAATTTCACTCTCGCAAAGAGCAACAAAAAATGAAATGGAAGTTTTGAAGAAAGACCTGGAAGTGAAGATGGACGGTTTGAAGAAAGGCATGGAAGCTAAGATGGATGGTGTGGAAGTGAATATGGACGGTTTGAAGAAAGGCGTGGAAGCTAATATGGATGGCGTGGAAGCTAAGATGGATGGCATGGAAGCTGGCATGGAAGCTAAGATGGATGATCTAAAATCAAACATCGAATATTTGACAAAGTTGATACAAGAAATGTTTCCTAATGGTGAAAAGATAGTAGAAGAACCTCATGATGAGAACAAAATAAATGTTAATCGTGATTTCATAAACTCTAATGTTGGCGGGAAGAACACCATATTCCAAAAATGGATATGAGGAAGTTTGATGGAAAGGATCCTGTAACATGGATACTACAGATGGAGCAATATTTTTATCTCCATAATGTGCAAAACACACAAAAGGTACGCATTGCAACTTTGCATTTAGAACAAAATACATTTGTATGGTATCGATGGCTTTGCTCCCATAAAAAAATTGTCACTTGGTCAATTTTTACGGAGGAAATGATAGCACATTATGAGGATACAAAGAGCAACACCTTCTTTAGCCAATTGATAAATCTCAAACAAAAGGGTTTAGTGGGGCAGCACATTGAGGACTTCCAAAATTGAATATAAGGGTAACTGATATTCCAGAGGAACACAGGATTGATCTCTTCATAGGCACTTTAAAGGATAACATCCAACATGAAGTTCACGTTTTGGAACCTGATTCATTGGAGAAGGCATTCAAGTTGGCAAGAAAAGTTGAATGTAAAATTATGGTGACAAGGAAGCCTACCACTCAATTCTATAAAGAAGGAAGTGTGGCTACGCCTAGATTTCCACAACCTACAAGGTTGACACCACAACAATTGGAAGAAAAAGAGCAAAAGGGCTTTGCTACAGTTGTGATAGAAAATACACTAAAGGTCATAAGTGTGCTGAGAAGAAATTATTTTACATAGATTGTGAAGAGGAAGAAGAAAATGAACAAGAAGAGGATATACACCAGGAACCAGCCCTAGAAGAGGAAGAAATGAATCTGACCATATCGTGTAATGCACTGGCAGGAATTACCACTCCTCAAACTATCAAGATAGAAGGAAAAATCAAGAAGAAAAAGGTAATAGTGTTGATTGATTCAGGTAGCACCCATAATTTTATTCATTGTAAGGTAGCCAAGGAATTAAATTTTTTCCTATACCCAGCACCAGAATGTCAAGTGATGGTTGCAAATGGAGGAACTATAAATTTCTCCGGAAAATGCCATAATATCAAGCTAACCATGGGGGAATATGTATTGACTAGTCCGATGCTTGCCATTCCTATGGGAGGTGCTGATGTTGTACTAGGAGTACAATGGTTACAATCTTTGGGGACGGTAGCTTTTAATTTTCAAGAACTTTTCTTGAAATTCTTTTCAGAAGGAAAGGAAGTCGAATTACAGGGTATTGAAGGGAAGCCAGGAAGGATAATAAGCTCTAATGGCATGACAAAGCTTCTAAAGAAAGAACAACGAGGCGTAATTGCACAATTATGCTCACTAGAAGTTCCAACATCAAAATCATCTATTTCTGCAGATCTCCAACAAGTCTTGGACAATCATTCCAAGGTGTTTGAAACTCCCAAAGGACTCCCACCTATTCGTGATCATGGTCATGCTATTCATTTGATTCTAGGAAGTGTTCCTCCAAACATCAGGCCTTATAGATATTCTTACTTCCAAAAGAGCGAAATTGAACGTATGATTGCAGAAATGTTAGAGGCGGGTATAATTCAACCTAGTCAAAGTTCTTTCTCTGCTCCTGTAGTATTGGTACACAAGAAGGATGGATCATGGCGAATGTATCCAGATTATAGGGAGCTCAATAAGCTCACCATTAAAGATAAATTTCCCATTCCCTTGATTGATGAATTATTGGATGAATTACATGGAGCAATTTATTTTACCAAGTTGATCTTCGTTTAGGATATCATCAAATTAGAATGAAGACTGAAGATATTCAGAAAACAACATTTTGAACTCATGAGGGTCATTATGAATTTTTGGTCATGCCTTTTGGCCTTACCAATGCACCTTCTACATTTCAAGGGTTGATGAATTCCATTTTCAAACCCTTCCTTAGAAAATTTGTGCTAGTATTTTTTTATGATATAATAATCTATAGCAGGTCTTGGAAGGATCATGTTGAACATGTTGACAGGGTGCTCAAACTATTGCAGGAGAAACAATTATATGCAAAAACATCCAAATGTTTCTTTGGAGTACAATAGGTGGAATATCTGGGTCATATTATATCTCACGAGGGTGTGAAAGTAGACCCTAACAAAATTAAAGCCATTAAGGAATGGAAAGTCCCCAAGACAATAAAGAAGTTGCGAGGATTTCTTGGGTTAACAGGCTATTATCACAAGTTTGTTAAGAATTATGGGAGAATAGCAACACCTCTAACAACATTATTGAAGAAAGATGCATTTTCATGGACTCCTGAAGCAACTAAGGCCTTTGAACATCTTAAAGAGGCAATGTGCCTAGCACCGGTCTTAGCTACGCCAGACTTCACAAAACCTTTATTGTGGAATGTGATGCCTCGGGAAATGGAATTGGTGCTATTTTAATGCAGGAAGGAAGACCCATTGCTTTTGAAAGTCGTCCAATCAAAGGAAAGTATTTACAGAAACCCATTTATGAGAAGGAAATGTTAGCAATACTGCATGCACTAAAGAAATGGAGAACTTACCTAATGGGAAGACACTTCAAGGTAAAAACTGATCATGATAGCCTTAAACACTTTTTGGAACAAAGACTATCTTCAGAAGAGCAGAAAAAATGGGTCACAAAGATGTTGGGTTATGACTTTGAAATAATCTACAAAAAGGAAAGCTTAATGTTGTTGCAGATGCACTCTCAAGAAAGAATGAAGAGGTGGAAGCATTGCTTTGTGCCATTTCTATTATCCAAACAGATTGGATAACTGAAGCAAGAGATGAATGGAAGAAGGACAAAGATGTATGGACACTCATTCAAAAGTTGCAGCAAGATCCTAGTACATCCGATACATTTAGTTGGAAAAATGATTCCTTATGGTACAAAGATCGCTTATATCTTTGTAAGAATTCCCAACTAAAACAAAAGATTCTTCTCGAATTGCACACTTCTCCTTTAGGAGGACACTCAGGATTTTTAAAAACTTACCACAGGGTGAAGAAAGAATTTTTTTGGGATGGCCTTAAATCTGATATTCAAAAGTTTGTGGTGGAATGTTTGGTTTGCTAGCAGAATAAAGTTGAGACAATTAAGACCCCAGGACTTCTACAACCTTTATCCATTCCAAGTCAACGTTGGGAGGAGATTTCAATGGATTTTATCACAGGTTTACCGAAGTCCGAAGGCAATAATGTCATCATGGTGGTAGTTGATAGACTTACCAAGTATGCACACTTTTGTGCATTATCTCATCCATTTAAAGCAAGTACAGTTGCTACTACATTTGTGGACAGAATTCAAAAGCTACATGAAAGCCCAAGGGTTATTGTGAGCGACAGAGATCCCATTTTTACGGGAAATTTTTGGACGGAGTTATTTTCTTGTTTGGGTACTCAATTAGCTCATAGCTCATCTTATCATCCTCAATATGATGGTCAAACAGAGATAGTAAATAAATGTTTGGAAGGATATCTTCGTTGTTTTGTATCTGATAAACAAACACAATGGGTCAAGTGGTTACCTCTCGCCGAATGGTGGTATAACACTTCCTTCCATACTGCAGCAAAAATGACCCCATTTATGGCACTTTATGGATATCATCCACCATCCATCACATCATCTTTAAGGGAAAATTCGAAGGTTCAAGCAGTGGAAGATCACATCGAGCACCAGCAAGAAGTTCTCCAACTCTTAAAGGATAACCTGAATTTGGCACAAAATCGAATGAAACAACAGGCAGATCAACATCGCAGCGAGAGAAGTTTTGATGTAGGAGATTGGGTATCTTTACGGCTACAACCATACAAACAAATGTCCCTCAAGCAAGCTAAGAAGGATAATAAATTATCACCAAAGTACTATGGTCCTTACAAGGTGTTGCAAAATATTGGTACTATGGCATACAAATTGGAGCTTCTCGCTTCTTCGCGAGTACATCCAGTTTTCCATGTTTCATGCTTAAAGAAGGTTATAGGTGAAAATCTTCCAGTTCAAACAATATTGCCAGAACTTGATGAGGAAGGAAAATCATATTGGAACCTGAAGTGGTCATGGAAGCAAGAACTCGACAGCTACGGAATCGATCAATTTCAGAGTATCTCATCAAGTGGAAGAACTTACCCACTGAAGATTCTACATGGGAGGATGAAAATTTTATACAGAAGCACCCGGAGCTACTCAAGCGTTGAGGACAACACTTTTTTTGAAAGAGAGGGGCATGTTAGGTCCCTATATCACTAGTATAGTCCCTTATTATTGTTAGTGTAAACCCCTTATTGTTATTATTGTACCCTTGTAACCCCCATTTTGTTATTATCGTGCCCTTAAATTATTATTGTTAGGTCGGCTAGGATTACATTGTGGCCCACTAGGATTACATTATGGCCCCATGGACTCCTATATATAGAAAGGAGGTTTTGTAAATTGTATCATCCAAGAATTGTTCATTTATGTAATGTATTGAGGTTTCCCCCTCGAAGTGGCTCATTTCTAAGGCGTTGATATCTATTTTCTTCTATTTTTGGAGCTGGTTACATGGTTACTCAACACTATGCAATCCTCACTGCAGCTCCATCAATGTGTGGTGCAAACTCATGCACCAAAGATAGTCGTCAAATCGATAGTCACACCGATATTTCACCTACATTTCCATCGGTCTCCATTGAACTGTCTGGTAATCAGTAGTTAACTGATGTATTCTTCAGTTGATTAATGAGTTATTATTTAGTGAATTAATTATTAATTAATTCACACCACTCTCACTAGTGTATCAATCAGTTAGACTAGATACAACTTTCTCAACTGTGTCTAACTGAGTTAAACTAAACACAACTCCACCAACTACTTCAATAACTCCACCAAACTCTGTCACATGAGTTCTAACTGAAGTCCTTCATGCAATAGCTCTAGTTAACCCTTAGGAATAGCGTAATTCCTTCTGTCAGCTCCTCTGCCACATCTGTGCACTTCACTGAAGTGCTCCAAGAGAATAAGATATTGTTTAGAGTCCAAATATTATTAAGAGCTAATAATATTCGACATATCTATTTTTAGACTGGCAATCTAAAAATAGATTCCGCCCAGTATGTCTAAAAATAGAAGTCCATCTATTTTTCCAACTTGACCAACCATCCACAAATATCATCCTGCAACTCATAGAATATGATCGACATGTCTAAAAATAAACATAGTCTAAAAATAGAGTTGCGCCAAAAATAGCTTACGGGCCCACTTAGTGAAGGTGACTCTTTTCACTAAGCTCATCATCTTGTTGCAATCTCAACACTCCCTCTCAACAAGATAGGGATTATCTGCCACCCCGATCTTGCCCCTGTGGTATTCGAATTTTCTCCTGGTGAGCGCCTTCGTCAAGATATCAGCATCCCGATCCTTCGTAGGAATGTAAGAAAGTAACATGATCTTTCGCTGCACACAATCTCTGATATGATGATACCGGATGTCAATGTGTTTAGATATATCATGAAATACTGGATTAACCGAGAGTTTGATGCAACTCTGATTATCACAATATATCACAGTAGGATCTAAGTGTGAACCAAACAACCCGACCAAGATCTTCCTCATCCATATAGCCTCGCATGCAACCAAACTCGCTGCCATATACTCAGCCTCTGCTAAACTGAGTGCCACAGATCTCTTCTTCCTGCTGTACCAAGAAACTGTTGTCGACCCGATACTAAAAATCCCTCTAGATGTGCTCTTTCTATCCGTTGGGCTCCCTGCCCAATCTGCATCCGTGAAGCCACATAGCCTCACCTCATCTGATTGTCTATACCATAATCCATATCCCAATGTGCCTCTAAGATATCTCAATACATGCTTGCATGCCTTCCATAAGAGCTTGGTAGGCTTAACCATAGCTTGTGAAAGCTGGTTAACAACATAGCATATGTCGGGTCGTGTATTGACCAGATAAATAAGCGACCCCACCAACTGTCGGTAAACAGTGGCATCCACTACCTCTGCCAATGTAGCATCCTCTTTCCTCCAACCACCAGGAAGAGGAGTGTCGATAGGCTTGCAGCCATGCATGTTGAACTTCTCCAGTATCTCCCGGGCATACTTGTCTTGAGACACAAACGATCCATCACTGCGCTACCAAATTTCCAATACCAGGAAATAATGAAGGAGGCCCAGGTCCTTCATCTCAAACTATTTTGCGAGATCAGCCTTGCATGAGAGTATCAATCGTTCATCACTCCGTCAAATCCAAATCATCTACATAAAGTACAATGATCAAGAATTTACCCTCCACCACAATCTGGTATAGGTTCGGATCCGCCTCACTCTTAGAGAATCCAAGTCTGGTGAAATAACTGTCTATCCGTGTGTACCAAGCACGAGGTGCTTGTTTCAACCCATACAACACTCTCTTGAGCCTGCACACATGCGACTCGCTGCTGAAGATCTCAAAACCTTCGGGCTGCTCTATGTACACCTCCTCCTCAATGAATCCATTGAGGAATGCAGTCTTCACATCCATCTGATGAATGTGCCACCCCATCTGCGCTGAGAGAGCAAGGATAGTCCGTATGGAGGAATACCTTGCGACAGGTGCAAAGGTTTCCTCATAGTCGATCCCCTCAATCCGTGAGAAGCCCGAGCAACAAATCTTGTCTTGTACTTCTCGACGCTCCCGTCAGCTGCTTGCTTCACTTTGTAGATCCATCTCGAACCTACCACTGATTTCCCTTCCGGCCTTGGGACAATCTCCCATGCACTGTTTCTGACAATCGAATCATACTCTCCCACCATGGCATCTACCCATGCAGGGTCCTCCATAGCTTCCTCGAAAGAGGATGGTTCTGTCACGATACACTTGCTCATCAGAGCCATGTATCCAGTATATCGGTCAGGTGACTGTCTCTGTCTACGCTGTGATGTAGGTGCTCCTACAATCTTCTTTGCATCTTGATTCAGTCGCTCAGCTTTTGTAGTGCGCTTCTGCCCTCTGATGGTTGGCGCTGCATGAGTGGGTTCTTCCACTCCATGAACCTCCTCTTGTGGCTGATCCACATCTTGAGGCTCATCCTTAGGAACTAATAGCTCCTCATCTGCATGCAAGTGTGGCTCCCTCTCAAGCGAACACTTCATGGCTTTCTCCTCATGAAATTTGATATCCCGTCGCACAATAGTCTTCCGACTGTCTGGAAAATACACACGATAGTTGTGGGGTGTATCAGTGTACCCCAAAAATATCCCAACCTTTGCGGTCGGCTCCACCTTCTTCATGGCATCCTTCGTCACATGAATGTAAACAGGTGAGCCAAAAATCTTCAAATGAGAAATATCAGGCTTCTTACCAGAAAATGCATCCTCGGGTGTACTCATGCCAAGTATCCTATGAGGACAACGATTTTGCACATAAACCGCAGTATTGCAAGCTTCAAACCACAAGTGTATGGGAAGGCCCTAATCATGCAACATCGCCCGTGCAACACCCACGATCGTTCTGTTCTTTCGTTCTGCGACCCCATTCTGCTGTGGGTTATGAGGCGCTATGAGCTCTCTTCGAATTCCTTCTACACTACAAAAGTCTTTGAATTCGCCAGAGATGAATTCACCACCATTATCGCTCCTAAGAGCCTTCACCTGCTTCCCCGACTCTTTCTTCACCAGTGCCTTAAACTCACAGAAATTAGAGAATGTCTCGCTCTTCTTCTGCATGAAGAAGACCTAGCACTTCCGAGAAAAGTCATAAAAAAAGATCACATAATACTTGTGCTTTGCTGTCGAAGCTACTGAGAAAGGTCCACACACGTCTGTGTGAATTCTCTCAAGGATCGTCGTGGTGCGACTATCCTTCTCGTGAAAGGTGGCTATCACAAATTTTCCCAAAGTACATCCCTTGCACTGATCTGACTGTGCAAGTGCACCTTTGGGAAGCTCGGTAGAAATCTGCTGCAAAATTTTCAAAGCACCATGGTGAAGATGGCCCAATCTCCTGTGCCATAGCTCGCCCTCATCCTAGTTAACCACTCCTTCTGCCTTTCCTGCCATTGTTGCACAACCATCTACCTGCAACTGATAAAGGTTCTTAACTCGAACCCCTATCCTCCGGGTTTCACCAGTTTCCTTACTGCGCAGGAAAGCCTTTCCCTCGCTAAAGACAACATCATATCCCTTGTCTTCCAACATTGCCATAGAGATCAGATTCTTCTTCAATCCTAGAACATGCATGACATCCTTCAAGATGAAAGGTTTTCCAGAATCCCTCTCAAAGGAAATGGTCCCGATACTAGTTGCACTGTATCTACCATCATCGCCCATCTCGATGTGCACTCCAAGATCCTTCTCATCCAGATCAGCAAACAAATCTTTGTCTCCGGTCATATGGAAAGACGCACCACTGTCAAGAAACCACACTGATCCCATCACACTTGAGACCAAGCATGCGATCAATGAAAAATCCAGCTCAAACTGTGAGCCTAAGGCCTCTCCAGCTGTAGATCCAAAAACCTGCTTATTTTTCTTCTTTTGTGGACAATTAGTGGCATAATGTCCGTGTTGGTGACAGTGAAAGCACTTCACGTTGGACGTGTCCTACTTCTTGCCTTTCGCACTGGATTGAGAAGTATTTTTCTTGCTCTTCCCCTTCCTTTCTTTGGCATCCAAAGCGCAATTTTCTTCATCTTTATCTTCGATGAAGATCCATCCCTGGTACTCCGCCTTATCTCCTCCTGCACAAGATCCGACCAAAGTCACTCCCATCCTGGCAGTTTCTCCCAACCATTGACAGAGTCCTCATAGGAATGCCAAATCTTCAGAAGCCCAAGGAGAGCCAAGCTCACCAAGTCCTCTTCATCTACACTAACCCCCACACTTCCCAGCTCATCCCTGCACTGGACGAACTTCGTGAGGTACTTGGGTATACTTTCGCCCTTCTCCATTTTTATTTTCTTGAGTTTATCCTTGAGCGCCAACTTCCTCTGGTCGCTGCTAATTTGGAACAAGTCTGTCAAAGCTTTCCACATCAAGAATGGAGAAGCTTTACCATGAAGGCTGGACACTATGTGATCCTTCACACCTTCCAACATAATCCTTCTACATTTTGCTGTCTTCTTTTGCCATGTGTCAAGTGCAGCAACATCGCTAGAAGCAGGTTTTGGAATTTCTGCATCTATGAACTCCTTCAACCCATTATCCTCCAACACCGCCTCCATCTTGTCCTTCCTTGCAATATAATTTGAGTTTCCCTCAAGGGCATACTCCAATCGCAATCCGTTGAAAGACATCTCAACTTCGACACCAAGAAAACACTGCTGCAAATTCAAATTCCACCAGCACAAAACTCAACCGCTTCAATGCTTTTCAATCGATCCAATGATCAATATCGCTCTGATACCATGTAGAAATTATATAAATAATGTGTTATACATCCAATATTCTCCTGATCACACACTATTTGACTTCATGCATAATACATAATCTCTTCTACCATTGATCATTACTTGCGGAAATTAAATCAATTGCATGCACACATTAAAACCATAAAAATTCACACACATTAACACAGTGATTTATAGGAAAGCTTAAAGCTGAAAACCCCCAACTATCTATATAATATATGTCATAGAGATCATGTAACAATCATCATACAAAGCTTATCACAAGGTATCAGTACAATCTATAATTGCTACACACTATTCAGGTCTTGATCTAGCAAATCCATGCACCAATCCTCTGCCACCTGCTAGCCTGCCTCTACTACGCAATCCCTGCTGAATATGGGCTCTGAATGAACTCGAATCCACCTGTCTTGCACTGAGAAATCCTCATTGGCATCTCCATCAATGTGTGGTGCAAACTCATGCACCAGTATAGTCACACTACTCTTTCACCTACCTCTCCACTGGTCTCCACTGAAACTGTCCATGCACTGTAGTTAACTGATGTATTATTCAGTTGATTAATGAGTTAATAATTAGTGAATTAATTAATAATTAATTCACACCACTCTCACTAGTGTATCAATCAGTTAGACTAGATACAACTAGTTCAACTGTGTCTAACTGAGTTAAACTGAACACAACTCCACCAACTACCTCAATAACTCCACCAAATACCTCAATAACTCCACCAAACTCTGTCACATGAGTTCTAACTGAAGTCTCCATGAAATAGCTCCACTTAACCCTCAGCAATAGTGTATTTCCTTCTGTCAGCTCTTGTGCCACATCTGTGCACTTAACTAAAGTGCTCCAAGAGAATAAGATAATGTTTATAGTCCAAATATTATTAAGAGCTAATAATATTCGACATATCTATTTTTAGATTGGCAATCTAAAAATAGATTCCACCCAATATGTCTAAAAATAGAAGTCCATCTATTTTTCCAACTTGACCAATCATCCAAAAATAGCATCCTGCAACTCATAGAATATGGTCGACATGTCTAAAAATAGACTTGCGCCAAAAATAGCCTGTGGGCCCACTTAGTGAAGGCGACTCTTTTCACTAAGCTCATCATCTTGTTGCAATCTCAACAATTCCAAGCAGCAAGGTCACAACCAAAGGATTGAGACTGCGCAATGCGCAGCTCAGGGGAGGCTCAGAGGGCTAAGTTGCTTGGTTGGGATTTTTTCCGGAAAATTACTAAGTATGGGACCGACGAGGTTGATGTGAAATTGATGGACTTTGACTATGATCACATACTCAACATAATTGACAACTTAAAAAATATAGATCATCCAAGATTTACAGACAAAGTATTATCCCCCGCATGAAAACCTTATGACCAGTTACGACAAGTGTGACACCAAAGATACACTTTACGATGACTATGACGACACTTGTGCGACGATGCTCAGAACTTTGGAAATGAGTGCGACGGATAACTAAATGGTTAAAATAACTCATTTACACAAAGATGACTGCTAGAAATCACTAGAAAAAGCTTAAAATTCACTGTAGTAACCAACATGCCAAAAGGCAACGCTTTGCTTATCTTGTGAAAGGGACCAAAAAACTTTAATAAAATAAATGAAATGAACTACAAGGTTTGCGACAACCATAAGAAAGACCAAAGAAGGCTCTGAAATTTGGTATAGTCCAAAATTTTGGAGGGGGTTGTAGCGACTACAACACATTATTATTATTATGTATGCACTGATTATATTGTGGCCCCTTAGACTTCTATGTATATCAAGGAGGTATTGTCATTTGTGTCATCCAAGAATTGTTCATTTATGTAATCTAAAGGAGGTTTTCCCCTCAAAGATTCTAATTTTCAAGTCGCTGATCTATATTTTCTTTTGCTTTGTGATCTGGTTGCATAACATTTGTAATCATAGGTTTGGATTTTAGGGTTTTGTTGCTTCAAATAGGTCATCTTGGAATTTTCACTATAATATTTTTTTTTTACGAGGCTTTAGAAGCTAAAATTTCGACCACATGGAGTAGAAATAGTGGTGCAATTCATGTAAAAAGTTCAGATCTTGGTTCGCTATATTTTATGAGATATGTTCCAAAAAAGTTAGGGTTTTTTCGCATGATCCAAAATTCAGTCTCAATCAGGTGACTTAGGGAAAATCATCATAACTTTTTCTACGAGCATAAGATTTGAATTTTGTAAAAAATGACTGAAAGTGTACGAAATTTAGTTTGTTGTGTCTCATTTTCAAGGCTGAAAGTTGAAACAATGACATGTGGAATTTTGTACAAATTTGATTTATTGAACCACTCCATAGCTAGGCCATTATGGGAGATTGGGCATAACTTTAACTGTAGGAATCCAATTTTGGTTTGACTTGTGGCATTGGAAAGAAGAATTAGAGGAATACGACAGGGTGAAATTTTAGACCTTGGAGAGCCAAAATTACAGAGATACAACATTTTCGATATTGAGCACCTAAAAGTAAGAAAAAAGTGTGTATTTTTCTAATTTTGCATAAATTTTGTTTGAAAAATCAGTTTGATGTGATTTAAAGGGAATATTGAAGCATATATATCAATATTTGGTTCTAAAATTCCTCCCCCAAAAAATTTCTACACCCATTAAGCCCTCAAAAATCTCTACGATGACACATGAAGAGGAATACTTGCAACATGATATATCAAAATTACAGGACCAAGTGCAACTAATTTTTCTCTCACAAAGAGAAACCAAAGGTTAACTAAAAGGGGACATGGATGGTTTAAAATCATATATGGAAGGTTTGGAAAAGTTTCTACAAGAAATGCTTTCTAATGGTGACAAGGTATTCCATGAAACTCATGATGAGAACAAAATGAATGTTAATCATGATTTTAGAGACTCTAACTTTGGGTTGAAGATAAACCACATTCCAAAGATATATAAGAGAAAGTTTGATGGAAAAGATATGGTAAAATGGATATTATAGATGGAACAATATTTTGATCTACATGATGTGCAACATACACAAAAGGTACACATTACATCTTTATATTTAGAACCCAATCAATTTTTATGGTATTGATGACTTTGTTCTCATAAACCACTTGTCACTTGGTCAATTTTTACGCAGAAAATGATAACACGTTATGAGGATAAAAAGAGTAACACCTTCTTTAGCCAATTGATAAATTCCAAACAAAAGGGTTTAATGAAGAAGCACATTGAAGACTTCCAAAAATTGAATATGAGGGTATCTAATATTCTAGAGGAGCATAATATTGATGTATTCATAGGGGTTTTAAAGGAAAACATCCAACATCAAGCTCGCCTTTGGGAACCTAATTCATTGGAGATGACATTCAGGGTGGCAAGAAAAATTGAAAGAAAAATTATGGCAACAAGGAAGTATACCAATCACAACTATCAATATGGAAGTGTTGATGCTCCTATCCTCCCACAACCTACAAGGTTGACACCACCAAAACTGAAGGAAAAAAGAGAAAAAGAAATTTGTTATAGTTGTGTTGAGAATAAATTATTTTACATAAATTGTGAAGAGGAGGAAGAGAAGGAACAAGAAATATCAAAAGAATTCCTTTTGGCCTTACTAATGTACCTTCCACATTTCAAGGTTTGATGAGTTCCATTTTCAAACCCTTCCTTAGAAAATTTGTGTTAGTAGTTTTTAATGATATACTAATCTAAAATAAGTTTTGGAAGGATCATGTTCAACATGTTGATAGGGTGCTCAAACTATTGGAGGAAAAATAATTATATGTAAAAACCTTCAAATGTTTCTTTGGAGTACACGAGTGGAATATTTGGGTCATATGGAATATAAAGAGGGTGTTTAGGTAGACTTTAACAAAATTAAAACCATTAAGGAATGGAAATACCCACAACCCGAAAGAATTTTCGAGGATTTCTCGGGTTGACATGCTATTATCGCAAGCTTGTTAAGAATTATGGGAGAATATCAATACCTCTAACAACATTATTGAAGAAATATGCGTTTTATTGGACTCTAGAAGAAACTAAGGCCTTCAAACATCTTAAAGAGGAAATGCGCCAAGCACCAGTCCTTTGAAAATCTTAAAGAGGAAATGCGCCAAGCACCAGTCTTAGCTACACTAGAATTCACGAAAACCTTTATTGTGGAATGTGATGCTACAAGAAATGGAATTAGTGCTGTTTTAATGCAAGAAGGAATACCCATTTCTTTTCAAAATTTTCCAATAAATGGAAAGTATTTACACAAACCTATTTATGAGAAAGAAATGTTGGTAATACTACTTGCGCTAAAGAAATGACGACCTTACCTAATTGGAGGACACTTCAAGTTAAAAACAAATCATGATAGTCTTAAATATTTTTCGGAACAAAGGTGATATTCAAAAGAGCAACAAAAATAGGTCACAAAGATCTTGGATTATGTCTTTGAAATAATCTACAAAAAAGGGAAGCAAAATGTTGTTGCAGATGCACTCTCAAGAAAGGATGAGGATGTGGAAGCATTACTATGTGCCATTACTACTGAAGCAAGGGATGAATGAAAGAGTGACAGAGAAGTGCAAACACACATTCAACAGTTGCAGTATGATACCAATGCATCTAATGCATTCATATGGAATAATGATTCATTATGGTACACATATCTCTTATATCTATGTAAGAATCCCCAACTCAAACAAAATATTGTTTTGTAATTGTACACCTCCCCCTTAGGAGGGCACTCAAGATTTTTAAAAAATTACCATTGGGTCAAGAAGGTTTTTTTGTTGGGATGGCCTTAAATCTGATATTTCGAAGTTTGTGGCAGAATTTTTGGTTTTCTAACAAAATAAATTTGAGACAATTAAGACCTCAAGTTTGTTACAACCTTTATCCATTCCAAGTCAGCATTGGGAGGGTTTCAATGGATTTTATCACATGTTTACCCAAGTCCGAAGGAAAAGGTGTCATCATGGTGGTAGTTGATAGAATTACCAATTATGCACACTTTTGTGCATTATATCATCCTTTTAAAGCCAATACACTTACTATTGCATTTACGGAAACAATTCAAAAGCTACTTGGAAACCCAAAGTTTATTGTAAGTGACAGAGATCCCATTTTCACTAGAAATTTTTGGATGAAATTATTTTCTTGTCTTGGTACTCAATTAGGTCTTAACTCATCTTATCATCCTCAATCTGGTAGGAAAACTGAGATATTGAACAAATGTTAGGATGGATATATTCGATGTTTTGTATCTGATAAACAAACACAATGGGTCAAATCATTAGAGGAAATTTCAGCTTAAAATTGGTCTCCTAAGGAAACATAATATAATAATAGTTAAAATAATAAAATGAGAGTTATGAATTTTGGAGGGAAAAGAAGAAAACTATTTTTTTTAATTGTAGCTTATCTTTATTGGTTTACTCAAATTTCAAGTGTAGACAATCGTTGGATGCAGAATTAAATTATGCATCCAATGAGTGTCTACACTTGAAATTTGGGTAAACCTATAGCGAGATAAGCCAAAAGTACAATTAAAAAAAGTAGTTTTTCTTCTCTTCCCTCCAAAATATTTACATGTACCTATTTTTAAATTTAAAGGATTTTTATTGGCTTATATATTATGACATGGAAATTACGTGAAAATTTCATGGGCACTTTTTGGCTAAGATTTCCTCTAATGGGTTACCTTTGGTTACATGGTGGTATAACACTTCCTACCAACTGTAGCAAAAATGACCCCATTTATGGAATTTTATGGATATCGTCCACCATCCATCACAACATATTTAAGAGAAAATTCTAAGGTTCAAGCAGTGGAAGATTGCCTCAAGTTCTCCAACTCTTAAAGGATAACCTCACTTTGGTGCAAAATTGAATGAAACAACACGAAGATCAACATCGCAGTAAAATTATTTTTGACATAGGCGACCGTGTATTTTTATAGATACAACCATACAAACAAATATTGCACAAGCAAGTTAAGAAGGATAATATATTATCACCCAAGTACTATGGTCCTTACAAGGTGTTGCAAAATATTTGTGCTATGTCATACAATTTGGAGTTGCCTACATCTTCCTGAGTACATCCAGTTTTTACGTTTCATGCTTAAAGAAGGTTATCGGTGAAAAAATTCTAGTTCAAATTATATTGCCAGAACTTGACGAAGAAGGAAAACTCATATTGGAGCTTGAAGCAGTCATGGAAACAAGAACCCTACAACTACAAAATCGATCAATTTCAGAGTATCTCATTAAGTGGAATAACTTACCCTCCGAAGATTCCACATGAGAGGATGATAATTTTATATAGAAGCATCAAGAACTACTCAAGCATTGAGGATAACACTTTTTTTTTTAAGAATAGTGGCATGTTAGGTCCCTATAATACTAGTGTAGCCTCATTATTGTTATTGTTAGTGTAACCCCCATATTGTTATTGTTGTGCCTCATAGAAGCCCACTATTGTTATTGTTGTGCCCTTACATTATTATTGTTATGTAGGATCTGACTAGATTGTGATCCTTTAGACTCCTATATATATCAAGGAGGTCTTGTCATTTGTATGATCCAAGAATTTTTCATTTATGTAATATAAAGGAGGTTTCCCCCTTGAAGAGGCTAATTTTAAAGTCATTTATTTATCTTTTGTTTTGTTTTGTGATTTGGTTGCATAATATATATATAAATAAATCAACTGTCCAGATGTGTAAACATTTTATACTTGGAAATTTGTTATAAATTATAGAAATTAATGCATAGTTCGATTTCCCTTACTTTCTTCCTAATTGACATTAGGTTGGTCACATAAAATGTTTATCTTTGAAGATAATTTTTGTATCCAATTGTTTTTTGGCGACTTTTGAATCAATGGTTCTAGCATTGGATGTACCCTTCTTAATTTTTACTAGAATGCTTTAACATATTCTTTAAGGGGAATGATATGCTGTATGATTATATGTCATAAATTTTTATATCTTCATAGGACCAAGTCAGAACACGCTTATACTACATGAAAAAATAACATAGCTAACATGGGTGGTTTTTGGATTGTTGTTGTCTTTGGCGAGACATAATTGTGAACTTTTTATGTGCTATAATGGATTGATGGGGAGGTGTAATTAAACGATCATGGCTTTGATGACTTAAATTATAATTGTTTTGAGTGACTTGAAGTTCCTTTACTAGCACCTCCTCTCCTTCCTCATATTGAAGTTGAAGGGACATTCTCATAAAAACATGGTTTCTTCACCAATTTCTTCTTCTTCCTTTATTTCCTCATGTTCAACATCTTGAGAAGGATTTTAAAATTGTTTTTATTGGGGGATTCATTGGTAAGCTAGTAGATTGATTGAATTAATTTTTTGAGGATATGTTTTATTTGAATGATTTTCTTTGTGAAAGATGTAATAATTATCCATTCTTATTTCATTATATTTTAGGTTTAAGATTGGAAGGTTTTTGGGGCATATTTGTTTTTTGTGAAATGGTATAAAATCTTTTTGATTAGAGTTATCCTCTCCAAATTACTTATTAGATATACAATCTTATTGGATAACTCCATAACTAAACAAATCACACTTTCTAGCTATGAAATATCCCTTTAATATGGGTTAGAATTATATTTCATGGGTGGTTTGGGTAAATAAAGAGATTTATTGGGAAGATTTGTAAATTTTGTAAGGGTCAAATTTGGGGTTTCTAGTGAAACTCCTCATAGATTTCTCTACTTTTCTAGCCTCTTCAAAATTCTATGTTCCTGTTATCACTCCGCCAAATTTCTAAGGCTGAAGAAGAAATCCCAACAGAAGTAACCACAAACAAATATTTCGGCTTGGTATCTAGCCCTACCAAACTAGAGAGGGATCTCTCCATGAGGTCATAGCCAAGAGGGCTGGATAAATTAGGGTTTTAGGCTAGGTATAAAAATTAGAAGAGGTTTTGATTTGTTTGATTGGGTTGCTGGATGAGGATACTAGGTCAAAGAGGCTAAGTCAGGGAAAATAGGATTAGTGTTGAAAATATTCAATGGGGAAAGGTAGGTAGAAAGGCTAGCACATTAGGGTTCTTGGGATGGAATTATTTCGACAGGCGAGGAGCTAGGAAGAGCATAAAATATGAATTCTTCCTAAGTTGAAAGAAAAATGAACAGACTATGAAAACTTCCCCAAAAAAAAGCATGTGAGATGAATTCTATTTATCAAATTGAAAGTGATCATACAATAGAAGGGCAATGAATTATGAATAAAATAAATTCAAACATAATGAGACATAGGAAGAAACAATGCTAGACAACCATACCACAGGTATCCCAAAGAAATAGTTGCAACACTTTTATTAAGGTCCTACCAAAATGATTACAATAGAGTCTCTGATTAATATGCCAACATCCAACTGATTCCAACATGTGAAATGACTGAAAAAATACATGATATAGGCCTAAAAAAACTCCTCCCAGCCTCAGGGGTCAAATCCATGAGAGGAGGAGAAGTTCCACCAAAAACTGAGCTGAAAGTTGAAGTGTAGGGAGGTCCCAGTGACTCATCCCTAACTTTTGTGAACTGATTCATTAAAAATAATTGAGTTCATTTACCTAATGTATTTACCCTAGGTAACAGTAAAATTTCCATAATTACATTTACATCATTTATTTACAGAGGTAAAAACATGTTTCCCCAATATTAAATTCAATTTGCAGAAAAACTCAGAAAAAATCAGAAAACTATCAAACGCGCCATCCCTTTGTCAAACACGCCATCGATGTTGCAGCCTAATTTTGAGTGCCTTCCTGGTGTCCAAATTGGGCTCAGGATGGCTTGTTGGAAATAATATCCTGTATAATTTCAAAATATACCTTTAGTTTTCTGATTGGAGTTGATTTTCCTTGTCAAAAATTGATTCTCCCAAGACTTCTCAGCGCACGGTGCATATGCAAAAAAGTGGGCAGAACATTGATTTTTTGAGGTGTTTTTTCACCCTTTCAACTCCCAGTTGTCCACAACAAGTCTTGCAAAGTTTTTTTCCTGCATGTTTCATCATTATGCATATGTTGGTCATCTTATTTTGGCCAAAATGTGCCTCAAAAAAGAGCTCAACGCCTAGGGCGCTGCGTGTTTGATAGTCTAGCCGTCACAGGACTGTTCAGGTTTGCAGAAAATCACAAAAACTTCAAAATTTTACCCAAAACTCCTCAAAATTTGATAATTTGATGCTGATGATGTGGCTATGCATGAAGTGAGGCTTCAACCAATACGTCGAGCCTCCTTTCCTCTTCCTTCATGATCAAAGCCTCAATTTTTGCGTTGGCTCTTTTGAGCTTGGCCTTTGCAATTTTGTCTCTTTGGGCATAGTGCTTGACCTTCTTCCTCAGTATGTCATTATCTCTGTTTTCCTTCTCCAAAAGCTTCTCTAGGTGTTGGTTAGCTCTGTCAAGCCATGGCTCCTGGTTTTCATTTATTACCATTGCAAATTTTTTGTTCAAGGTGATCTGATTAGCAAGCACAACCTCTTTTTTCCTTTCTAATGCTAGAGCTCTTTTCATCCCTCTAGTTTTAGGCTTCTCCTTGGCACTTGTTCTACTGCCTGATCTGTCACACCATATGTTTCAAGTGTCTCTTCAAGCAAAACTTTGGCTTTTTATTCCTCTCTTGGAGCTTTGATGAATTTAACCTCATCAATTACATGTTTTGTTTTCAGCTGCTGGTTCTCCTGCTCAAGAAAGTCAATGAAAAATTTAGACCTGTCAAGATTAGTTTGAAGCTCTCTAATATTGGCTTCTTTATCCTTGATGATTATGCTAGTGATCTCATCATCATCATGCTCATCTAAGTCAACAAGATCAAAATCTTGTTCTGTCTCATGGAGGTCCTCCTCCGCATGTTTAATCTCTGCCCGAATATCTACCTGAATATTTTCCTTTGTCATATTTTGCTTCCCTTTTTATACCTTATTTGTTGATGTAGAAGGAAAGGCCCCTCCCACAATCTGTGGGGAAAACACTTTCCTGTGACCTCTCTGGTATTTTTTCCAATAGCTCTATCTCAGCCACATTAGCCTTCTGAGGCTCATTGATCTCAACTCTGCTAGGTGATTCAGTCTCAATGTGGGATAGAGATGATGTTGGTGAAATAGATGAAGGAGACTGATCTGATGATGATTTATGAACTGTGGGCTGAGATTGAGGAATGGATGTGGAAGGATGAGATGATGAAAGGCACATTTTGGGCATGTTGAATAGGTGGATTAGTGAATATGTCATTAACTATGAAATTATTCCATGAAATGTTTAATTGTTTGGGGTGATGGAGGACTATGATTTTGATGAGGGAGTGGTGAAAAAGACTTTGCATTTGTTGTTCATAATCTCTCTTTTGGGCAATATATGCCATATTTTCAATGCTCCGGAAGATAAAATAAGGTATGTTGAGCATCTTGACCCTTGTGAAGTGCATAAGTAGCTGGATGTGATAGGTATAAAGTCTAGAGAACCTACCTTCACAAGAAAAGTATTTCATGATGATTTTCATCATGGGAGAATATCTCTCCAAGAGGTAAGAGAAAGGAAAAATCCTCTTTCTTTCATTATTGTATCTAGGCTTAATGTATGGTTCATAGTATCACTCCTCCAAGTCTATTTTCTTGAACCATTTTTCCCCAAAATTCGAGATTCCAATGGCATCTGATATAATGATAGTGGAAAAAGTGAAAGTGACACCAATAAGGGTTACCTGGTTGTCATGGAGATTGGAGATGAATATTTTGGTCAACATAGGATGATGTTGGACCCTTTGTACTTTCTCATAGAATTCAGAACAACCTACATGCTTAAAACATGTCAGAGTTATGGGATATGCCATGAGTTCCCTGGTATTTGTTGGCTCAAGTCTTAGGATTCTCCCTCCTCTACCTGACTTATTCCCCTTTCTTTCTTCTCCCTCACTGTAGTTTCTGTTCTGTTCTTCTTCCATAGGTGTTTTAGTATGAAACCCTAGGGAGATGTGATGATAGTGGAATGTAGGTAAAGGGAGTGGGGAATAGTGTGAGGAAATTTAGGGAGATGGGGGAAGGGATTTTTGATTCGAGGGAGTTGACAGGGAGTAGGAATGATGGGGGAATTGGAATAGGGAATTTAATTATAGTTTAGGGATTTTGGAAGTCTAGGAAAGTGAGTAGCCTAGGTCTTAGGGTTTCAAAGGAAAAGGGTTTAGGGAAAGGGGATTATGTATAGGGAGTAAGGATAGGGTAATTATGATGTGGGAAGGGAATGAAATTGCTAGGGAGTGAAATTTGATATGTAATTGGGATATAGGGAATGCTACCAGGGTTTCAAACTTAAAAATAGACACCAACTATTTAAACAAGCTCAAACACCAACAAATTGACTTGATGAGGAGAGGAATGGTGCTAATGGTAAATTACTTGATTGATGGAGGTTGTGGAGTGATTTGGCTGAAGATTTGAAGGTGATAGCGCAAGTTTTGGAGTTTTCTGTAGAAATCGGGAAAACACGCAATGGAAAGAGAAAACACGCAAAACAAAGAGAAAACGCTCATCGCAAAGAGCGAATGCGCAACGCAAAGAGAAAACATGCAACACAAAGAGAAAACGTGCAACACAACCTATGTTTTGTAAAATTTCGCCCTCAAACTTGAAAATTATGATTTTGTTGAGGTTGCTCAAGGATGGAGGAGACAAATGAAGTTTGTTTTAATGTCACGAGGGTTTATATAATTGAGTGAATTTTATTTTAATTCTTTGAAACCCACGTTGCTGATGTTTCAAATTTCACCTTTAAACTTTGTTGAATAACATTACACTTCTGAACTTTTTTCTTTGACATTTGATCAGTGGATGAATTGAGAACTCTTGCACTTTGACATGAGCTTGTTTGGCATGTGGAACTGAGTTGGAAACTTTGGAAGTAGGTACTTATTACATATAATGAACATAAAATTACATAAAATAAAAATAAAATTACATCTATGTTTTTGGAATAAAATTACATTTTAGAATGAAGCTCACACTTGAAAACATAATTACAAGTTTGAAAACTATCTTTAAATGCTTGAAAATCCTCTTTATATGGTAAATAGATATTATTTGGATCACTCTCATTATTTTGTTGACCTTATGCAATGAAATGGTGTTTTATTTAGACCTTGTAAAAAATGAAAACATAGAGACCTAATGGAGACTTTGAGTGATCAGACTTCATGGTGACCTGACTGACATAATGATATGATGAAATGGACTTTGATAACTAAATTATGCTCAGTAAGACATGAAAGTGAGTAAATTGAGGAAGAGTGATGTTTTTGGACTAGGAATACCATTAATGAGTAAATTTTTGAATGAACACCTTTGTGGAATGAAAAAAATTGCTAAGTGAGACTCCTAAAATGATATGAAAAGAGTATTTTTGATCACTGAGGGCAGTATGAAAATACTGACACTAACACTACCAACGAGATTTCCCTCCTAGTGCCAAAACTATTGATAGGGAAAAATTTCATTGTGCCAAGAGCAAGGGTTATCCTCAATGATAAGTCATAATTAGAGTTCACACTATTTTGAATAGGGGTTTCATTCATATTCTAACATGATCACTCTTATTAGATTTCAAGTTTATGCTAAATCTTTAGATGCTTCCCTACATCCACATGAAAATATAGGTAGGTCAACTTGAAGTGATCTACTCGCCGACCAAACTAGCAAGGCCTAACCCCAAGTGCGTTGAGGACATATGACCCTGTGACCTCCCAATAGGCGAGATACTTAGCAACAAGAACTCAACCAACTGAGCTATCCCTTGGGGCTGCTAAATCTTATAATGCTAAATGAAAATGCAAATGAAATTCTATTCTATATAGAAAGTGCAAATTTATTCTAGATTTCCTAGCTAAGAGGAATTGTCTAAAATGATTGAACACAAGAAAAAATATACTTCAACAATTATCTCAAACAAGAAAGATACAGAATGAATAAAAGAAAAAATACAAATAGCCAAGTATATGTTGAGAAATCAAGTGAAGTAGGATAAGGTTTTATTTCTCTGTCTTGATAATTACTTGTGAATGATTAATGTCTTTTTATTAGTTCTTAAGCGTTCTTCGTCAAGAAATTATTCAAATGCTCAAAACATAAAGATCATAGAAATAAAAGAGACACAAGATATTAGGCTCCAATCTAGGGAAAAACCCCACGAAGTGGAAAACCCAACAATCCTCTTATAGAATCAGATCAAAATGAGATATCCAAGACCCAAAACAAAAAATGCCACCAAAAAATCAAGTCGTGTTGGTCAAGGTTGTCATTGATTTCAATATGGAATTGTTGATGGAAAATATTCTTGTGATGCGTGAAGTTTCCCTAACCTCTTGCCTTAATAATTTTATGAACCCTAACCCTAGATGTTAACCATACTTGAGCATGAGATTATGCCAAATTCCATAGAATTTGAAACTGTAACTATGAAACCCTAATCCTAGACGTGCATGTGAAAACCCTAAGTTTGGAAAACCCTAATTCTTAATCTAAAAATCCTAACCCTAACCTTGGAAACAATTTCATAAAATGTTATCCCTAATTCCTAAATTCTAAACCTTCCCATAAAATCCTTTAACTCTAACCATACATTTTATAAAAAATATATATAAGCTTTATGATAAAATTATCATAAACCCCATACTCCCATGAAACCCTATAGTGGTCCCTACTCTCCTATTTGATGGATTAAAAAATAAAACCATGATAAAATTAAAATGGGCCTTTTCTTATATCAGTTTTTTCACCTTTGCAAAACATGCTTGGTTATCAATATAAAAGATTCATGTTGGCTCTCATCCAACGCTGAGCTAGAAAACACCTTGTCGGCTCTCCCATAGACATGTTTGAGTATATATAAGATTATTGCACCACTTTTTTAGAGCAAACATCTTGGTGAATAAATAGAAGTGTAAGTTCACAAGTCTTAAATGCTACGACAAGAGAACACGTTGCGGAAAGGAAAATCGATATTTGTTGCTTTGTGGAATGCTCATAGTGGGATGAAACTTTGCAAGCTCGAATGGAAATTTCGACATACAATTGATAACCTGTGATGAAGCTTCATTGACCTATTCAGTAATCAAACTTGGACATGCAGACTGGGTTAAGTAAAATCGTATACATACCACAGTACACTTATTGAAGGCATCATCACAAAGCTGGAATTCACTGATTTTGCCCCGTATTAACTTACAGAGAAGACAACCTATTTATGAAATCCATGGAAAGGGACAAGAAAATTCATTGATCAGGGGTAGCCCTTACATTTCAATACACTGTGACTATTTATATGCCTTCGACCTGAGATCTCTGTCAAGAAGACCATTTGGAAGACTTTCTTACAACTGAACTGCTTGGACCTTGCCACCGAACCTTTGAAGCTTCAGACAAGTTTCCATAAGATTGAACAAGTGACTACACCCTTGGATTATGCCGCAAAATATTGTTTAATATCACAGAAGTTTCTAGAATTAATATTGTAGCAACGTTTGGTTGATTTGGGAGCTCGCATTAGGGGAATTTTGAGGTCTAAAATGGGCCTCCTAAGGAAATAATAAAATAATAGCGAAACCAATAAAATAATATTTATGAATTTTAAATTCGCTTTTTGCACCAGAATCCATGTAAGCATAGTTAAATTCAATTCAAAAGTTGTACCAAAATAAAATTAATAAAAAAATTGTATTGATGTGACTATAAATAGGAATGAGATTTTCAAGAAAAAGTCATTATCATTGAACAACTAATGCATTTGTCCTTTGTACTTAAATAATTAAAATAAATTATAAATATAAATTTATAAATTCTTAATTATATTATATGATATTAATTAAAATTTATATTATTTAAATTGTATAATAACATGTAATTAATATATATATATATATATATATAAAATAAAATAAAATAATATAATATAATAAATGTATAGGGATATGCATTGTTTCTTTCAAGAAATATGAAATGAAAATAATATATTTTTATTCAAAAAGTGTGAAATGAAATTTATTATGAGTACTTTACTTTGACTTTAAAAGTACTTAGAGCATTACCATGGTTAACCATGAGTTTTTATCCACCATTGAGAATGTGACAAGTAAGTACCTTTAACTCAAGCAATGCCACCTCAACCATTAGGGATGATGTCATCCCTAAAACGTGATTGGTTCTCATAAAGTGAATTTTGATTGTACATTTTCCTTAGGAGGCCCATTTTAGACCTCAAAATTCCCCTAATGATCTCCTCCACAGAAGCTATAGGATTGCAGATATGTCTTATAAGGGCTCAATATTGTGAAAATTCTTTAGGACAAAGCTTGGTAGTGTGGAATAGCTTCAACACGCGGCCTTGACTTATGGAGTAGCCTCATAAATTTGCTCGGACCTGTGGTGTAGTATTTAGAACCTGTGATAGCAAGCACGTTTTGGGACAACATTATCACATTCTTGAAACATTTGGAAACCTTGGACAAAGGATCCTTGAAGCATTTATTTTTAAAAAATTAAAGTATTTGGAGCCCTTGAAGAATATATTAGGGAGCTTATTGAAGAAATTGAAGCACCCTTGAAGAAGAGTTTGCGGTAGTCGCTATACTTGAAGCTGTTTGGAAGACCTTTTGCAGAACTTGGGCTACCTATTGAAGACACCTTGAAGGTCTTGGAGTTAATCTTGGAGACCATGATGCATTGGTCATCATTACGTGAGCTTGAAGATCATTTGGGTAGCATGAAGAGCTGTGGTGACACCTTCATGTGAATAAAAACGTTGTCATTGATGAAGTAACGTGAATACTCAGTGAGGGGATAGATGAATATTGTCAAGGATCGTTGAAGAAGACATTGGGAGTCGTGAAGTATCAAAAAATATATATTGACGAATTGAAGCAGGAGGTTGGGGCCTCATAGAGACAAGGTTGGTGCCTTGGAAGATAGGGACCAAGTTGGAGCCTGTACCAGATATAGGGTTGGAGCCCTTGAGGTTGGTGGCTCAAAATTGACAAGGTTGGAGCCTTGGAAGTCCAAGTCAGTGCTTGGAAAATACAGGTTGGAACATGGGAGATTGAAGATCAATTTCTTCATCCAGGGTTGGAGCCCTAAATATATTGTACTTGATTTATTGTAAAGAAGAAATTAATAAAATCATTTATTCTTATTGTTCATTTTTTGTTCTAAATATAAGTGATCTAACTGGTAAAAATAACAATTGAAAATAAAAACTGATTCAGCCCCCCTCTTAGTATTTCCAACAATTGGTATCGGAGCTAGTACCTTCACTCAAAGGCTAATAGCTTGAAGGTTGATCATTAGAACACAAATGGAAAAGCCAAGGAAGAAAACCTTCAATCCTTCTAAAGATGTCTCTTCCTCAACCATAAAAAATGAATACAATCAAATTGGGAAAGTTCCATTGCTCATCAAAAAAATATTCGTGGGACAAACTTCATGATATTCACTCAAAAGGAGCATTGACCATGTCTTCTAGTCAAGAAGATGATGGAAATAAATAAGAAAATCTAGAATCCATTAAGGAAGTTGAAAATAAGAGTGATGACATCAAGGACATAAAAGACCTAGAAGAAGCAAAAAGTAAAGAAGACTTTGAAGAAAATATCCTGACTAAACTTATAGCTGCCATGGAAGAGATTAACAGTTTGAAAAAGGAAAACGAGGAAGTTAAGAAGAAAGCTCAAGATGGTGACCAAGACAAGATAAGGAAGGAAGTTGACCTTTTCAAGCTTCAAGCACAAGAAAGAGATGAGGAGCTCACCAAACTTAAGGAGGAATTTCGTCAAAACAAAAGAAAGCATCATGACAAAGTCATATCTGTGACAAATAAATTGGATAACGCAAATAAAAGGGAAGAAAATTTTTCAAGACATCTTGAACAAAGACATGAAGACTTGAAAAAACTTAAAGGAAAAATTGGTCAATACAAGGAATAATTCTCCTCCCTTAAATCTCAAACAGAAGAAGCAAAGAAACAAGCACAAGGAGCTGAGAAGGTGATGGAAGCTTTGGCATTCATAGAAGGACAAGTTGATGAAGTAGAAAAGGAGAGAAACACTATTGTAAGATCCATCTACTACCTACTAGGTCTTTAGCTCAAGTTACTTAAAATAGGGATATATATCTTGAAAGGAAAAAACTGACATAGTTCTATTACAGTTTCTAAAACATACGATACTATTTCCACTACTTAATAAATTACATACAATTTCAATTTCTTAATAATATAGTAACGAGCCCATTGAATCTCAAGCTTAGTAAAATAAAGTCAATTTAATATTAGAATAACATCCTTGTTAATGAAGGATACTAGAGCATGGTGTTTATAAATGATTGGCCATATTATTATTTCTATGATTTCATATTGCATGAAACAAAATCAAAGGGTATATTTCCAACCTATAGAAAGACTCAAGTATTATTTTCAAGAAAAATTCAAGTATTATTCTCAACAACAATACAAACAAAAAAAACAAAATGTTCTTTCACACTGTCTAAACAAAATTACCCCCAGTGGAAGCTCACGTACTAAGATTTGGTGTTATGTAGAGTGCAACATGAGAATACTAATAAACGATTTAAAATAATTCCAAAATAAACTATTGGTAAAATGACCAATGATCCCAGTCTATAAAACATTTAATAGTATCTGGTTCCAAAAATGATTCCAGTCTAATATTTTTACAAAAATAAAAACTTTAAACTACATAATGCAAATGGATAAATCATAAAATCTCATTTTTCAAGAATTCATATAAATATTACCAAGGTTATAAAAGATTACCAACGTTATAAAAGATTACCAAGGTTAACCTATTTCATAAACTATTCCAACCAATACTTTAGCAATAATGAAAACTTCAAACTACATAGTGCAAGGGAAGGAATCATAAACTCATATTCTCCAAGAATGTATACATAGTAAAATTTACAGAGGCTTACCATTACATAGTGCAAAGGGGGAATCATGAAATCATATTTTCAAAGAATGTATATATAGTAAAAGTTACAGAGGATTACCACACTAATTTATCTCACTCATTAACCAAAGTAAATATAACACACCAATATATACACCCATAAAGCTAAAAACATTATCCACCCTTTGATTTAATGATACAATGCTCTAAATTAATCAATAAATTAAGAATATATATATATATATATATATTTCAAAGAATACTTTCTTTTCTACAAAAAGAATAAATTTTATATTTTAAGAGAACTTTATTTCCTGCAAAATGAATAACTGTTATATTTTTAGGAAATAATAAAGTAGTAATAATGTGGTTGATGCCTTTCCCCGCCGGGGGTGTCCAATCACTTGGACAAGTGGGCGGGGGGAAATTAATTCCCCCTTGACCCCAAGCCACGTGCTCGCCAACTCACCATGATCGCACGAGCGAGTGGTAAAGAGCCTTGGGGCAGGAAAAATCATGACGAGGTGGTCATGTTAAGGAGAAGGGAGGACGTTCCTTTGCTCATTTCTATTTCGCGGGCGATGGTGAAGGTTGGAGCAGTGGCATGTGCTGACGATCAGCTGTTGGTTCTCAAGTCCTGGCTTGAGCTTCGCCGGCTTGGACAAAGCAGAGGAGCAGACCCGTGGGGAAGTAGAGGCAAATAGTGGGAAACAAGGAGGTATAGTAGTAGCAACTTCAGAACACGTGAGGTGCACTAGGAGGAGGACGAGGGATGCAGAAGGGAATTTTGGCCAATGGACGTGTTCTTGACTGGGAGAATTGGCCTCGCCGCCTGGGTGCCAACTCCAATTCTACGGACGACATATCAACAACCCCTCAGCACCGCAGCTCCTGGGTAGTTTTGCCTCGGACTAGCAGAGAAATTCAGCCTCCCAACAATGTTAATTTGTGGGTGGTGGAACCTATAAACCTCCCTGGGTGGCAGTGGAAAGACCAAGGGTGGCTATGTATCCCTCATATACGACACCCGAGAGACGCAGGTCGAGGTCCGAGCTAACCTCAACCAAGGGTTAGGTGTCAGAACATGGGAATCACAGATGGGTAGTTTGGAAGCGACTTGGAGTGTTCGAGCAACCAAGAGTGAGGCAGAGTGGGAAGTCTAGATGCCGAGAGAGCGTGGACGAGCCCGTCGTGGTGGTTTCGGTTGAGGAATGGATCATAAAGCGGTTCCAGAAGACCCCAGTTCACATTCGGAGTCAGCGGAGAGCCCGCAGTTAACAGCGGCCATGGCTATCTCCCCAACTCAATCTCCCAACGAAATTGAGGCACTGGTCACCCTTGACGCCATCTCCACCCAGCTACATCAGATTCATCTCAAATTGGACACCCTGCAAGAGCAGAGGTACGAGGATCGAAATGAAATAGAGGCTTACATTCACGTTGTTCAAAGTCTGCAGATAGAGACCATTGAGTCCCTCGAGAGTCTGCACTGTATCTTGAGGTGATCTCAAGACCACCTCCGTTCTCTGGAGTCTCAAATGTATCACATCATATACCACCTGCACCACTAGGATCTTTTCTTTGTGGCTTTTCCACCAGGTCCCCTGCATCCACCTCCTTGATGATAGCTTTCGATTTGTTTTTTGTAATTTTGTGGCAAATAACCAAGTGCTTCGAATTCCTTGGCCAACACCCCAGATCCATGGGCAATGTATGCAATTGAGAGTGAATGAATGTAATCGAGCCATGGTGGCTCCTCTTGTAAATTCTATTTTTAAGATGATAATATAATCCTAGTTTTTGACCAACAAAAAAAATGTGCTGGATGCCTTAAAAAAATGACTGCTAACTCTGAAATAAGACTTTTGTCTAAAACTATTATTAGATGAAAGATAAATATATAACCTTAAAGGAAACCAATAAAGAAAGCTAAGGAGGATGTTAGAGAAAAGGAATATGAACATCATCTCTTCCAATTATAGTTTACATGACATGGCATGTTTTTTTTAAACTCAGGTGAATTATAAGCTTAAACATTAAACCCTTTTTTTTTTGTTTCCCAACAAAAATTAACATAATAGTAATTCTTCTTCAACATATGCTTTCATAAACAGAAATGTTTTAAGAGAATAATATATCTTCTTCAACATATTCTTTCATAAACATAAATGTACAATAAAGCAGAGATCCCTAAATTGAAAATAAGAATAATACACTTATAATGAATATAATATATAGAGACTACAATTACACTATCATGTTGTCCACTCACAACACATTTAAATGAAGAATTATCATGTTTTATGCTCACAACCCATTTAAATTAAGAATTACTAATTGGAGACTTTATTCACCCATCAGTTAAAGCAAAACCATATTGTTGCAGTTATGTAATTTCAACATATGTATAACCAAAGAAATAAATGGTAAACCACTGTCTATGATTAGATATTTTAGAGAAAAAAAAACTATTTTAAAGGTAAGCTATCTACATCTTCATCCAAGAAAGGTTAATTAAATAAAAATATAACGAACTCGAAATTTTACCTGATACTCACTCATTCAGTTGTTCTACTTTATTCAGTAGCTCTACCAACTTTGTTTAGTAGCTCTGCCAACTCCAGCTCTGCTTTCCAATTCCAACAAACCAATCATATTTTCCACCCAACCATATCCAAAGGAAACCTTTTTCCTTGGAACCCCCGAGTTCTATGAGCTCACAAACAGTACCAACTTCAATAATAGTGAGAAATTTCGGGAAAACTAAGAAATATATCATATCTTCCTCTCACACAACTTAGTCTCAATCAACCAGGATAAATGATTGGGATTTTAATTTAGAAATTGAATAGTCATTTTGGCAGCATTTCCCTACTCTTTCTGTCTTCCCCCTTCCATGGGGAAAAATATTTCAATATTTATAAGCATTGAGTGGAGTGATTCCTCACCCCTTCATGAAAAAATTAACCTATTTTTAATTTATTATAATTCATATTATTCACCACCCTCCAGTGAGATGGAAACCTCTCATTTTTTCGTAATTATTTAATTACTTTAATTATCTAATATTCATCCCCCATGTGTCCTTTCTATAAAACTTTTTATTATTGATTTTTCAAAAATATGTAATTAATATTTTTTTAGTAAAATAAATTTGATTTTAAATGACCCTTTAAAGTGGGTAAATTGGAGTTAATTCAACTAAAAGTTTAACTTAGGAAAATCCAGGTTCTTCCTCATCAAAAGTTTAACTTAGATTAATTCACCTGGTTGATGTAAGCCCTTAAGTGGTGTTTTTCAGTCAGGGAATAGGGATTCCACACCCCTATTGTGCACCTCTCTTGAGTTGTTAGGACTCTGCGCCCTTTCCCTGTTCATAGGACTCCACATCCTAGTAGAATCAAGACTCCACGCCTTGATTTATTCCAAATATCCAAGACTCCATGCCTTGATCTTTCAAAATTTAGGACTCCACGCGCTAATCTTTCCCATAGATTATCATCTATCCCTATTTGAAGGTACATGATTTGCCTCAAGGTATTGGTTATGAGCTCATATGCATCTAATGATATGTTGGGAAGGCCTTGTCTCCCCATACCTGCACATCATAACCTCATAGATTGAAAGCATCAAAAAAATTCATAATGAATTTAATCAATCACATTTTATCCAAATGTATACATGACCTCCATAGTCATCCAAGCATCCTTCTTGGCAGTAACTAAGTTCCCTGCCAAATTCTGCTATATACAAGTTTAAGGATGTATAATCATATGCATCATAAATCATTAGCAAGTTATGGTCTGTTAATTACTCCACATAGTAGATTTTATTCTTGTGTCACAATCATAGACAAACATTCATGTCATGCACCAAAGTCGAAATCAAACGAGAAACATTGTTAATATGCACTTAACCAAAATCAGTCTTATACACTCTATTGTATCTCAAAAGATAATCCCTTGGATGTGGTAAGGAATCAATGCTTAAGACATTTTATAAATGTATGTCACAAAATTATGATATAAGATGGTCTCTGTTTAATACCTTTGGAAATTAATTCTTTAATACTGTCAATAATCTAATATAATGAAGGACCTCACAATGCCATTAACTGCCGATATTTGAATGAAAAGAATAATTGGAAGGGAAACACAAAATGATATGCTGAGAAAAAAAATCTACCACTTTACATCTCAGAAGAGCTTTTATGTAGACAAAATAGTTGGAGTGAAGGAGCGCATATTAAGGTTATTTAACTCTTACTTACATATGTAATAAAGATACCTTCAACTACATTACTTCACTTCATTCAAAGAAGAATAAACAGATAATGAAACTGGAAACACTAATCAACATCAATAGGTGCAAGAAACTTGATATTCTTTCATTAATTTCTCAGAAAATAAAGTACAAAATTTGTAGTCATCCAGAGGTCCAAAACTCAGAGCCCTCCTCTTTCTTTCTCATTTGTTTAAATACAATACAAAAGAAATTTGTAACTGCTGGAACTACTTGTAACTATTCGAACTACCTAGAACTGTGTAAACTACCCATTACATGGCAATTAAAAACTTCATTACAACATTGATATTTTAAAAAAGCTAAATAAAATTAAAGCATCAATCTATTTGCTGAATCTGGATTTGATTGGCTGTCACTGTGTTCTCCAGATTTGCTAATGTGTCCTTCTGATATGCTGAGGTGTCACCCGGTGAATCAGTCATCCATGCTCTGCACTTCTTCCAGATTTCAATGCTGATTTTGGGAGAATTGATAAGCTTGTGATATTCTATTCTGAAAGCAGTGATCCTGTTGAAAGTAGGTCGTTATGTGAGAAAAGTCTTTACCATCCATAGTAATTGAAAATGCCTCTGTAAGAAATTAACAACTGTAGCTCCTTTCAGGATTGCATTTTTCTCATGGGTATTATCAATCTTACTCTTTGCTAGCACTAACAGTGGCTCATAGGAATCCCATGATAGAAGAATGCCTTTGAGATCCCAATAGGATGGCAACCCTGATATGGTCCTTTTGTCAAATATGTTATCAAATCTGTTTACAACTTGTTTAATTTGTGTCAACTTCTTCTCTGCTGACTTCCTGCAAGAATTTTTCACAATCAACTTATTTATCTCTAGAACACACAATGTCCTATCTTTAATTTCATTTTCCTCTAGCTCCTGATCTGTCTTTGAATTGATGAAATCAATGAATTTCTTTGCGAATAAAGATATGTTAAGAGTCTTCTTTTTGTCATCCATAACCAGTTCCTGTAAATCTCTGGCTATGCTCTTTTCCTTTGACACTATTGTCAAGGACTCCCAAGCTGTTTTCATGACTTTAATGATTTCATTCCATACAATATCCTTCGCTTGAATCAGAGTTATGTTTCCTTTCAACTTCTCTTTAATACTCTTTATTTCATCATTAGCTGTTTGGAAATTTGATTTATACTTATTTAATTCTCCTTCTTTGGCTTGCATTATCTTCATCACTATCTCAAGCTCTCTCTGAGTCTTCTTAAGATCAGTTTCTGCCATTTTCAACTCTGTGCTCAACTGGGACAATATTGTTGCTGGATCATCAGTTCTAGATGACATGAATATGGTGCAAGTGATCCAGGTGGATATTGATGACCACCCGCCTATTCCACTTGGGGTCCCACCATTGTCTCTTTCAGTTTTTCAGTTTCGGCACAACTTACTATTTTTAGCAGTTTTTCGTGTCCTGAAATTTCGGAGCCGTTTTGAGGCCCTAAACGACGTTTTTTGGGCATAACGCTGCTGGAGAATATGATTATGTTTTGGAATATACCTTCATAGCCAACAGTTGTAGTCCTTGAATAGATCTTTCTAACGATTATCATGTGCGTCAAACGGAGATAGTATGCCAAAGTTACGACCCCGAGAAGTTGAAACACCAATTTACCCAAATGGGGCCCATAGTTTTGGCGCTTCATCTCCTAGGGTTAGGTTTTTGGATTTTTAGGGTTTTCCATTATTTCTATATAATAAATAGGCCTTCGAGGCTCACTGGAACATAGTTCAGAGGCCTATAGCCACCACATCTCTTCTTAGAGATAAGCTACTAGCGCCCTTTCTAGTTTATTTCCATTCTGTCTGTAAGAAAATTTTAGTTCTTTTATATTAATGAAATGAAGTGTTATTTCCACTGTATCTTTTTATTTTTTGGTTATATGTGTATTCTGTTGCGTTCCTACATAAATTTGGATCAGTGGTATCAGAGCAGTCTGCTTTTTCTCGATCCTTCTTTGCATGTCCCCAACGATGTCAGGGTATAAAGAGTTAGGGCTCTATTTGGTTTAACCTTTGCAAGATCAACCTCGCAAACCCCGACGTCCGCCCATGGCGGACAGAAAGAAAGATGAGGGAGTAGGAGATCCTATCAAAATATTGCTCGAGGAGGCCCTCGAAAAACAAAGGAACGCGATGATGGATAACTTTGCCCAAATCATTCAACGACTGCCCACCAACAATGCATCTACATCCAAAAACCAGTCTGGAGGTGCGACTCCCTTTAAGGTACAATTAAGCTTTGAAATTCCCATATTTGAGGGTCAAATAGATGCAGATGCCGTAGATAGATGGTTGAATCTATTAGAAGGATATTTCTTGGTTCATGACTTTTCCAAGTGGGAGAAGATTATTTTTGCACCCCTGAAAGCTACCCCCCATGTTAAGAACTGGTGGGAAACCTACTGTGAGAAAAAGGACGAGACAAAACCCTCTTTGTTCTCAGTCGTACCCACTTGGAAATATTTTCAAGCCGCCATCAAGGAAAAATACTATCCCGTGGGGAGCTATGAGGACAATTACATACAATGGACCACGCTGCGACAACAAAGGGATCAAGATGTGCATGAGATGACGAATCTGTTCCATATAGTACGCACAAAGTTGGGTATCAAAGATTCGAAGACAAATTTGGTGCTAAAGTATCGCAGTTGTCTGCACAGATAAATTCAAGAGGAAATGGAGTTCCTCGATATCTCCTCGCTTGGTACGGCATACCGGTATGCTGCCAAGATTGAGCATAAATTCAAACAGAAGAAGCGAGACTTTGGATCTGCAAATCAAAATCAAGGGAAAGGTGCCCCTAAACCACAGAACAAAGGACAAAGCCAAGCCCTGGCGGCCCAAGAAAACTTTCCAAATCCATAAGCAATGAACAACACTGCGAAGCCAAAGGAGGACACATGAAAGTGGTGTGAGTTCCATAAGAGCTCCACTCACAACACAAGTGAGTGTCGGGCCAAGCAGTCACTGGTGGCGGAGATAAGGGCTTCCGAATCAGATGCATGCTCCGACTTTGAATCAGAACCTGACAAGGGGAATGAAAAAGGGAAACAAATTATTGATGCAGAGCCCAATGCCACTGTTGCCACTGCGAAGATCCAGAAGGAGGAACCGAAAGATCTAAAGGAGGAGGAGTGTCTCTTCCACTCCTAGATGTGGGTAAAGGGTTTCCCGCTACAGCTAATTGTCGACAATGGGAGTTAAAGGAACCTCATTTTAGTAGACGCCGTGAAGCGGTTGGGCTTGCCGACCACAACACACCCACATCCATACACCATCGGGTGGCTTCAACAGGGACGGGATCTCCACGTCAGCCAACGGTGCCGCCTTCCCTATAGCATCAAGCCCTTCATGGATGAGGTATTATGTGACATTGCTCCTCTTGATGTTTATGATGTATTATTAGGCCAAACATACTTGTGGAAGCGACATGTTGTGTATGATTCCCGACCCCGCGCAATTATTGTTACTTTGGGAAATAAGCTGTACAGGATACCAGAGGTACCACCGCCTACCGCTATCTCTTTGGTTACTGCAAAACAATGCAGTAAGCTCATTTCCCAAACCAGGAAATTTGTTTTTATGATTATTTTCCCCCAGGGAAAGAAGAATACTGTGGCCACGACCTCCAGACAGAGCTCCTCTACACGACAACAACAAATGGACAAGGTTCGGGAGGAGTACGAGGACATCTTCACCTCACCCACAAGGGTTCCTCTGCACTTTCAGGTCGAGCACCCCATTGATTTGATCGACCCCAGGTGCGCCGCTACCCAATGGACCGATATATTGGCACTCTGTTATGGAGAATGATGAAATCAAGAGGCAGATTCAGGAGTTGCTGCAGAAAGGTTATATCTGGCCAAGTTCATCACCCTGTGGGAGCTTGATCGTGTTGGTACAGAATAAGGATGGGACTTGTAGACTCTGTATTGAATATCGGGCGTTGAACAAGATCACTGTTCGAAATAGGTACCCGATCCCATGGATTGATGACCTTCTGGACCAACTCAAAGGGGTGAAATATTTCAGCAAGATCGACTTGAAGTCTGGGTATCACCAAGTACTAATAGAACCCTTCGATGTGTGGAAGACTGCCTTCAAAGCCAAGGAGGGCCTTTTCGAATGGCTGGTCATGCCTTTTGGGTTGACGAATGCTCCCAGAACCTTCATGAGGTTGATGGATGACATCTTACGGCCATTCACCAACTCATTTGTAGTGGTGTACTTGGATGAAATTCTTGATCTTCAGTCAGAATTGGGAAGAGCGCCTCCACCACATCTGACAAGTCCTCCAAACACCGCGAGACCAAATTTTGTGTGCCAATTTGGAGAAGTGCACTTTTGGCATGACCCAGGTTCGATATCTGGGATACATTATTGATGAAAGGGGGTTGCATGTGGATCCAACCAAGATCCAAGTCATTCTGGATTGGCCAGCCTCAACCACTCTGACAGAGCTTCATAGATTTTTGGGTCTTGCTAATTTCTACTGCAGGTTCGTGTTGGGATTGTCTCATATCACTTGGCCCTTTAGTCAAGTCACCAAGGGAGGAGCGAAAGCAAAATTCTTTTGGTCAGAATCTCAACAGAAGCATTCGTAGAATTGAAACATCGCCTCTGTTCTGCCCCAGTGCTCACATTACCAAACTTGCAAAAACCATTTGAGATCGAGACATATGCCACTGACTATGCTATTGGGATAGTTCTTACTCATCAGGGGCATCCAATGGCATATCACAGTGAGAAATTTTCCGACACAGTTCAAAAGTATCCCACTTATGAAAAAGAAATGAATTCCATTGTGCAGGCTTGTCAACAATGGAAGCATTACAACTTGGGGAAGGAAAAAATCATCCACACAGACCACTGACCCTTGCAGTTCATACGGACACAAGGGAAGTTTCAGAACGATCACCATCAAAAGTGGTTAACATATTTGCAACAATTTCATTTTAAAATCAAGTACAAGAAGGGTAGCACCAATAATGTTTCAGACTAGCTCAGCCGACCACTGATCATGGTGCTAACCACTGTTCTCAACTCTTGTGGGCATGAGACTTCTGATTGGTCACTTCTCTACAAGAGCGATCCAAAATTAGACCACACATACACGACACTCTTGGGGGGTACGTAAGTTCCAAATTTTCACCTCCAAGATGCACTGTTATGTCACCTAGGACACCTTTGTGTTTTTTCAAGCGAGCGTGCCAAGATGATATGGGAAGCACATTACTGTCGATTCGCTAGGCATTTCGGGATCGAGAAAACAGTGGCAGTACTGCAGAAGTATTTCTCTTGGCCGAACCTTCGACAGGATGTTGAGAAGTACATCAGATCCTGCACTTCTTGAGCCATTTAGAAACTGACCATCAAGGAGCAAGGCCTCTATACTCTGCTACCTACCCCTAGTCGACCTTGCGAATCCATCTGCATGGATTACATGTTAGGCCTTCCTTCTACTAAACATGGAAATGACTGTGTTTTCATGGTCGTCGACAGAGTCTCAAAGATGGCCATTATGGCGGCCTGCAAGAAGAATATCAAATCAAAAGCCACTGCTAAAATCTTCTTTGAATGAGTGTGGGTGCACTTTGGGATCCCACAGTCTATCATATCATATCGGGACAACATGTTCCTCAGCATATTTTGGTCCAGCCTCTGGCCAATGATGGACACCAAGCTCACCAAGTCCACAACTTTCCATGCCCAAACTGATGGCCAAACAGAGGTCCTAAATAGGATGATTGTACACATTCTGCGCATGTACAATTCAAAGCATCCACACACATGGGATGAGAGCCTCCCCTATGTAAAACACAGTTATAACCGAGCTCTCCACAACTCAACCGGCCACAACCCTTTTCAGGTGGGCTTGGGATTCCAGCCTCTATGTCCCATTGACGTAGCCATGCCATTTGTGACTACTCAGGCCAATTCAACTCATGTACAGTTTGAAGCTCACAAAGCAAGCATCTTCATCGAGCGCATTCAGCACATCCGCCAACAGTTTCATGACATATTGGACAGAGCCAATGCTAAGTACAAGCAATGACATGATCAACATCGGGTGCCACACAACTTCCAGGTGGGCGACAAAGTGTGGCTACATTTGTAGAAGGAGCGCCTCACTAGACCCCACTGCAAGATTCACCCGCTCTGATATGGGTCATACACCATCACCAAGGCTTTAGGGAACAATGAATTCGAGCTCAATATTCCACCATCCTTGGTCTGCACCTAGTATTCAATGTGGACCGCCTTCATCCCTACTTCCCACCTCTATTTGACACCTCTGACATTTCAAAACAACTCACACCAACAAAGTTAAATCCAAAATGCATGGAACATGCCACCAAATATTGTATCATGGACATGCAAATCAAGAACACTCCCCAACAAAATATCCAACTGTATCGGGTTGTCAAAGCTGGCCAACTCCTGCACCAAGGCAATTGGTTCTCCAGGGACCAAGTTCAACATTGTTTCCAAAGGGGGGAGGAATGATCCTGGTGGATATTGGTGGCCACCCGCCTATTTCACTTGGGGCCTCACCATTTTCTCTTTCAGTTTTTCAGTTTCGGCACAACTTACTATTTTTAGAAGTTTTTCGGTTCCTAAACTTTCGGAGCCGTTTTGAGGCCCTAAACGACGTTTTTTGGGCATCGTGCCGCTGGCGATTATGATCCTATTTTAGAATATATATTTGTGATAAGTAGTTTTAGTCATCAGATAGATCTTTCTAACGATGTATCATGTGCATCAAACGAAGGTAGTATGCCAAAGTTACAACCCCAGGAAGTTGAAACACCAATTTACCCAAACGGGGCCCATAGTTTTGGCGCTTCATCTCCTAGGGTTAGGTTTTTGGATGTTTAGGGTTTTCCATTGTTTCTTATAATAAATAGGCCCTCGTTCCTCATTGGAACACAATTTAGAGGCCAGTATCCGCCACATCTCTTCTTAGAGATAAGCTACCAACGCCCTAGCTAGTTTATTTCCATTATGTCTGTAAGCAAATTTAAGTTCTTTGATATTAATGAAATGAAGTGTTATTTCCGCTGCATATTTTTATTTATGATTATATGTGTATTCTTTTGTGTCCCTGCATAAATCCAGATCAACAAGAATGAGAATTAATTTGACTTTTCCATTTAAGTACAAACTCCTTTAACTTAGAAATCTCCTCCTCTTTCTGCAACAACTGCTGTAAGAGATTCTCTTTTTCATTCTCTACCTTTGCTTCCTCTGCTGCCATTGGGTGTTTCTTATTGTATCTTTCCAAAATAATACTGACTGTCTTTTCTTATTTTCATCCATAATATTTAGCCCCAAATTTAAAAATTCTTCTACATTTTGATACAAGAATAAATAAGTGATTAGTGAAGGAAACCTGAAAGACCCGGTAAGGGACAGGCTCATAAGTTGAGTGTTAACGTTCTCTTGGGAGTAGGAGGGAATATCCAACACCATGTTAGGCTTCATCACCAAGGCAAATAACCCCAGCACTGACCTGTCAATTTGAGCAGCATCCTCCTTTCCAAGTATCTTTGACAAAGATTGTAGTACTGGCTGGACTTCTGTATCAAAAATATCCAATGGGAACTCTTTATCATCTGCTGAAAAACATTTTGTGTCCAGATTCAGAAAGAAGATAACCTGCGTAAACTCCTGTCCTGCAAGATTATCATAAAGTGTTGCCAATGATTCGTCAGTGAACTAGACATAAAATTCTGACTCAGGATAACAAAGGGCTTGAAGAACTAACTGAGCTGTGACTTGAAGAACATTCTCCCCTAAACAATTCATCATGAAACATTTTCCGAGGTATAATGCAGACACTAACTAATGCAAAAATTCGGGAAAAATATGTTTTTTGGGGATGCATGCAGACAAAACACCGGAATTGACCATGGCTGAATAGATGGGGCAACTTTTCTCATTCATAAGAACTTGTCGGTAGAAGGGAAAATGTTCAAAAGTGTAGGTAGTATCCCTAATGTCCTGCTCAGTGTCCATGAGAGGGATATGGCTGGAAAATCCAAACAAAGAAAACTGCTTAGCCATGAAATAGTTTAGGGTGGCGGACAATTAAACACAGAGATAAGAAAATAGAGTGACTAGGATGACTTCTTGGACAACTGGGAATGAAAATTGATATGGAAAAGGAAAACTTAAACCCTTATATAGATGGTGCGGATTTTCAAACATTAATGCAAATTTAATACTCAATCAAACGGGTAACGATACCATGACGCGACAGATGATCTGTCTCCCAGTTGGATGCATACGTCAGTGCGGGGGTGTTTTTGGGTACGAAGCATCCATCGGGGTTCTTCCCCCACAGTGGTTGTGAACCGTCGATCTCGGTCAACAGGCGCTCGACAAAGTCAACTGCGGAGGCACCCCCTCTGCTAACCTGCATGATATTTGTGCCCGTGGGTTTCCGTTGATCCTCATTAACTCGAACTTATTTTAATCCCGCTCGACAATTAGCATGGGTGTTAATTGAAACAATCGATCCCACCTTCACATGCTTTTGAAAAACATATTAATCGACCAATATACAGAATTGAAATGATTTTCTGGCATATTAAAGAATTACATTTTGTCATATTTTCTAAATATATGCATTTTTTGTATTTTCAAAAATATAATAAAGAAAAATGAAAATGAGCCACAACATCTGGCTCCACTTGGGGATAGTTTTTTTTGCCACGAAACATTAAGAACCACAGATTATTGCCTTCACTTGGGGCATGGAGTGAAACACTGTTTGATGATATATGAACAATGAACAGTTTGGTATGTACAATGGTGAAATGATGAACTTTTAATGCTGGAAATAATGTTTCAGAAACTGCCCATTCACAGGCAGCTGTACTAATTCTCCATCTAGATCTTCCAAAATGACTGTGTTATTTCACCTTACCTTAGTAATTCTGTATGGACCATACCAGAGAGGATCAAACTTACCATGCTTCCCATTTTCTTCTCTTTTGGTGTCCCATATTAATACCAAATCTCCTGCGTGAAAGATAATTTCTTTTTCTTTTCTGTCAAATATAGACTTCATCTTTTCCTGATAGGAAATCTAGTTGTCCCTGACCTTGTTTCTGTTTTCACTTGACTCAATTACTTTGTTCAATCTTCTCACCAGAGCATTAGGTTCTTCCCGAGCTTCTTGAAGGAAAGAAATCACTAGTTTGTCAACCTGAGTAGGAAATAGTGCTTGAGTTCCATAAACCAATTCATAGGGAGACTTAGCAGTAGATCTTATAGTAGTGACTCAAACTTCCTAGAGGGAAAACTGCAACATCATATCCCAGTCCTTCTGATTTTCGGTGATTGTCTTCTTCAAGGTTCTTACCAATGTCTTGTTTGAAGACTCTCCCAATCCATTCCCTTGGGGATGGTATTATGTGGAATAGGATAAAATTACATTATATGTTTGACAGAAATTAATGAATCGAGCAAATTTGAATACCTGAGCACTATCAATCACAATTTTGATTGGACATCCGAATCTGCTGAAAATGTTCTGCTCCAGAAACTTCATTTCTACTTGGCCGTTTGCCTTTTTGGTGGGTATTGCTTCAGCCCATTTTGTGAAGTAACCAATGGTAGTTAGAATTCACTTGAACTTTCCACTTGATGGTGGATTGATTTATCCAATAAAATCCAATCCCCATTGCCTGAAAGGTTCTTCAATGAATACTGGGATGAGAGGTAATGGAGTAAGTCTTTTCTTTTCAACAAACAACTGACATTTCTGACAACTTTTTACCATTCTATATACATCTGCAAACAGGGTGGGCCAATAGAAACCTGACTTGATAATCTTATGAGCAGTGACCTTCCAGCTATAATGACCTCCATACATACTTTTATGATATTTATTGATGACTTCAATAGATTCACCTTCTGTTAAACATAACAACAAAATACCAGCAGGATCCTTCCAGTACAACTTGGCCTCTACTATAACATATGGCTGAGATTTGAGCTTAAGAGCTCTGTATTTTGTTCTATTTAGTGAAGTTGGACAAGAAAAGAAACAAAGGTAATGCACAATATATTTATACCAATCCAAGCACAAAAATTTGTATTGAATACCTGTTTTGGACTTACTCTGACCTTCTTCATTGAAAATTCCATCCACTGGTGTCAACAGATTAATTCCCAGGGCTTGAAAATTTGTTTCTGTCAACAACTTCGCTAAAACCTTCCCCTTGACCAACTTGGTGGGTTTAATGTCCAAATCATACTCCTGCATTTTCACTATCCATTTGCCTCTTTTTCCTTCAACATCACTTTTAACCAACACGTCTTTTACAACAGAATTAGGGACATAAGAAATTATTTGAGACTGTAACGCATAAGTCCTATAGGATTTCAGTGCTTTTACCAAAGCATACACTAGTTTCTCCAGAATGTTGTATTTGAGCTCAACATCTCTAAGAACTTTGCTGAAAAATGCCACTGGCTGCTCCTTACTATCCTCATTTTTCTGCAATAACACAACATCAATAGTAGTAAGGGAGGCAAATGAGACTACTTGAAAGGCATTTTGATAATATGGACTAATCAACACTGGAGCTTCCTACAGTGCCTCCTTTATTCTATAAAATGATTCTCTTGCTTCCTTATCCCACCTCACTTCTGCATTTTTCTAAAACATGTTTGTTATATTTCTCACAATATCAGCATAATTTGGCACAAACCTCCTCAGAAAGTTGATTTTTCCCAAGAATCTTTGGATATATTTATTGCTTTTGGGTAAAGGATTTGTCTGAATGGCTTCCACACTTGCTGGATCAATCTTTACTCCTTATTTTGAAACTATGTGACCCAATAATTTACCTTCTTCTAAGGAAAATAAATATTTCTTGGGATTTAGTGCAAACCAAACTTTCTGCACTTTTGAAAGGTATTTTGTAAATGCTCCAAGTGTTCATCATCTGACCCTGAGAAAATAGTTACATCATCCATATAAATAACTACAAATTTTTCACCAACAAATGATATGTCCATGTCCCTCTGAAATGTTGCACCTGCATTCATAAGACCAAATGGTATCCTTGCATACATGAAGGTGCCCTAGGGGGTTGTGAAAGCGGTCTTCTTCTGAACTTCTTTTTCGACTGCCACCTGATTATACCCAAAGAATCCATCAACCATACACAACCTGTAAGCTCCTATCACCTTCTGTAAGACATAATCCATTTTCGGAAAAGGATAATTATCTTTTAGAGATGCTCTTTTCAAATTCCTGAAGTCTACACACAACCTTATCTCTCCATTCTTCTTCCTCACAAGAACTAGATTAGAAACCCAATCTGAATACATGAGAGGGACTATGATTTTTTCCCACAACAATTTCTTCACTTCTTTTTCAATTGGATCTAGCAACAATGGATTAATTTGTCTGAGCTTCTGTATGTGTGGTTTCATTCCTTCTTTCAATGGGATCTTATGCTGAATTATGCTTTTATCATATGTTTTCAAGTCCTCATACAACCAAGCAAACACATCCATATACTTCTTAAAGAGATCAATGTAATTTTCTTTATAATTTTTAGGAACACCTTTGAATAGTTTCACCATATTTGTCTCCTGTTGGGTTCCCAAATTACAGTCTTCCATCTCTCCCTCTTGATGTATTTTTTTTGAATTGACGGCAACATCATTAGGATCAAATAATATTTCAAGGGGAACTAATCCTTTAGGAAGTACATTATCTTGTAATTGGATAATTTTTTGCTCACCTATTGACTACTTAAGACTTCTTGTTTCTCCTTTCTGCTTTGTCTGTTCTTCTTCTTGATCTATCTCAACATCTTGAAAATTTTCAATCATTGTTAGGAAATGATTTATCTGCTCATCATCTTCAAACACCTAAAAATGTTTCACATTGTTAGGAATAGAGGGAATGTTTCTAATTTCGATCTCATACCTCAATCTTGGATTCATAGGTGGCTTGAAGGTGCTAGCTGCAACTGCTAACTTATCTGCCAACCTGTTCTCTTCCCTTAGAATAAACTGAATATTGAAGGCTTCAAAATAATTCTCAATGAAATCCCAAACTTCATTCCTATATGATCTTAACCTCATATGCTTGGTTTGACAATGATTTTTAATCTGCCTTATAATTAATTCAGAATCACCAAAAACGGAAATACACTAAATTCCCATTTGTTTAGCAGTTTGAAGACTTAAGATCAAAGCCTCATACTCAACTACATTATTCGTTGAATCAAATTCTAACTTACAAGAAAAAGGCATGAGATTACCTTCTGGAGATACCAATAAGAATCCAACTCCTGTGCCATCCTTTGAGTAGGCACCATCAAAATAACATTTCAAAATATTTTTTGAATATAACTAATTATGCACAATTGCTGAAGAGATCTGCTTCTCTGTGTCTTCAACAAATTCTGCATTTTCATGCAACATAAAACAAGAAATATCTTCTTTTTCAAATTACTTGCATATTTATTTGTAGTAGTTTTCACAAATCTTGTTTCTATGTACAATCTCCTTTCTTCCCCATTGAAATCAAGAATGATAGCGTAAGTGAAGTCTATCTTTAAAACTCCTCCAAACTTTGCTCCCCAAGATCTTGGAAAAAGCATCCCCAATCTGGCTAGAATATCAGCAACCACTACATCCATCATAATACTTTTTGCTGGAATATGTGCCAAATATACTACCATGTCTTTGATTAGCCCAACACATTTCACTCTCTTAGAATGAAATGAGTACAGGTCCCTGTATGGTTTAGTAATTTGAAATTTCAACTCTTTCATTATAGATAATCGCATAGGACTATGAGAAGCACATGAGTCCAACATGCAATTATGGAGACTAAAATCATGAAGAAGCAATGAGATGTAAAACGAAGTAATAGAAGAATCTACTTCTTCTACGTGAGGAACAAAAGTGATTACTGCTTTTTCTTCTTGCAAGTTCACAGTATCACCTATATCCTAAATATGTGATATATTAATGAATTTCAAGATTTCTTTTTAGTAACCTAGTGTCTTAGCTAATTCAAGGAGAGGTACCTGAATCTTGATGTTCTCCAACTCCTTTGATAAACTGAAAACTTGAATTTGCTTGATATTATTCTCAGGTTCTTCTTCATTCCTTCTAAGATTTGAAGTCTGTTCAGGCACAAGAACGATCTTCTCCAAAATATTAGTATCAACATACTTATTTTGGGAAGATTTAGCCTGTTGCACTTCTGTTCTATCTACTGGATTCATAGGTTGTTTCCCTTTATCTGCTTGTTTTACTGAGTTCTTTTGTTGTGGAGTCGCCATTGGAGAAGGAACAGAATCTTTTTGTTCTCCTTCATCATCCTGCACCCTTGATGTCTTTCTATATCTTAAATCATACTTCTTATGCAACTCAGCTTGCATGAAATATGTAAATTTCCTATAATACTCATCCATCTCATCTTGATCAAATGACACTTCAGCTTCAGCCTATTCTCTCTCACATTCTTCCTCTTCTTCATCTTCTCCCATGTACATAACAAATATCTGATCTTCGACTTCTTTTTGATCATCTTCTGATGACTATGTAGATGTTGCTTCTATATACAATGATGCTTGAACTTGGTCTTGATCTCTTCTCTCCCTCTGCAAAATTTGTAGGCGTTGTTGTTGGGAATACTGAGAGGGGGGTGAATTGGTATTTATTTTCAATTATTATTTATTTCCAGTTAGATTCTTCACAATTAAAGACAGAGAGGTGTATAATAATAATATCAAGGATTAATAAGAACTTCAATATCCTTTTTAAATAATAGTATACAATAGATGAGTGAGGGCACTAACCATTTTAATGAAACAGGCACCAACCTGTTGCCAAGCACCAACTTGGACTTTAATGAGGCTTCGACCTCTAGGGCTTTGACCCTATCTTCTCAAGGCACCAACCTTGTGTTTAGGTGCACCTACCCCAAGGACACCAATCCCTCAATCACTTTTAATAGAAGATGTGTGATATACTTACTTGACTGTCATCTACAAAATATTCTTCAATGTTCAATACTTCTTGATTTTGATTTCACTATTTATTCAATGTACTTTTTCCACCATTTGACTCCGCTACTAATGCTTCACTGCTCACTGATTTTAATTCATTGTTCTTGGTTCCAAAACTCAAACCTTCATGCTCAGGACAAGTGATTAAAAAGGCTTCTTTTGTTCTGTTCCACAATGTTGCTATTATGCAATCCTTGTCATAATTCAAATGCTGTTGTGACTTCCTATTATTGCTTGCGATTTTTTCAACTCCACAACAAGGTTACTATGGAATATTATGAAGGTCTGACACAAAATATTACTGCAATATTTAGGTTATTGCAATTCTGAGCCAAGAGATCATTGTACTGCACACAAGGTTTATGACTGGTCCACTGTCCTGAGCTGTCTCCATAGAATGTGTTGTGGATCATTATATTTGCATATCCTTTTTATTGTGTTAAGTTTTGAAATTTTGGAAAAAGAAAATGTTTTTGAAAAAATATTCATAAGGATCCGAAATATGCTATAGTATAAGGTTTTATACTTTAGTATAGGAAAAAGATGAAGGAAGAATACATTGTATTTTCATTTCAGATTCGTTTTATGGAGCGGACTGACTTTATAATGTTATATTTTTATTAATCTTAAAGTCCGAGCAACTTCCGGAGCGGAAGTCGCAATCACGAGCAGAAGCTTCTGGATAAGCAACTGCGGGGGGTCAACTTGCTCGTCGGTTATCAAAACCCGACCCCCCGCAGTTGACTGGTCAGATCTGCGAAAATTATTGATCGACGGCTCCGATTGATTGCGGGGGGTATGGGTTGAATGTCTCGGCCGTACTCACGGACCCCCCGCATTACGTCATTCGCTGAAGTGTCAAACAGTTGGCAAAACGGCTGTCATCCACTATGCATTAATTGCGTTTTCCATTGTTATAAAGTCGAGTTTTCCGTTCCGTTGTGGTTCATTTGTGATTGTTGTCCTGTTTTAAACCCCGTCCCGCCACCTTCGCACCGAATTGTTTTCAAAATTCTCGTCAGCCATGGCCAAACGAGCGTCCGTGTCTGGTCTGTCCACTCTGAACCCTCTCCTAGATAGTGAGAAAGATGTCCGTGATACTTCCACATCTGTAAATCATCCTCTCATACATTACCAAGTGTCCTTGAACACCGACCAGTCGCCTGTGTTTTCCGCCATGCAGAGTTCTGGAGTACTGTCTGCCTGTATTCCTAAAACCCATGTTTTTCCAGAAGTGTCTGGTCTGTCCACTCTGAACCCTCTCCTAGATAGTGAGAAAGACGTCCGTGGATACTTCCTCATCTCAGAAATCATCCTCTCATGCATTACCAAGGACCTGAACACCGACCCGCCGCCCGTGCTTCCGCTATGCAGAGTTCTGGAGTGCTGTTCGCCTGTATTCCTAAGACCCATGTTTTTCCTGAATTCATCTCCTGGTTGGTTTCGTCCATGTACCCTGGTAAATGTTATGTTATGAACTCTCAGGGAGAAAGTGTTTTGCAAGTTTCAGCTCAATTAATGCGTCAGGCATTATGCTTCCCGGAGAATGATTCTCCTTTGCAATTCTTAGAATATTCGCTGGTTCAATACTTCGAGGAGCTCTCAATTGACGAATTTAACCGCTGCATGTCATTTTTGGTACCGAGTCCGGAGAAGACCCAGTTTGGTTCGGGAAAGTTTGGTTTGGATGCTTTTAATGTTCAATACAGGTCAGTTCTCAGCTGTATTATGGAGATTCTGGGGAGAGAAGATGATGGCGAAGTTGACAAAGAAACTCTGGGGATGTTTACTCTTATGATGAAACCAGGAGTGGTGTTAGATATTCCGTCATAATATCGTGAATTTCGCTTGCTTTCTTTCCTACTACCGTGCTATTTTAGATTTCCTTCATTAATAGTTTAATTCGTTTTTATACTGTAATAGCCTCTTTTTCATGGGTATTTATTTCAACATAATGGATAGCAACAAGAATAAGCAACAATACTGGAATCACTGACGAAGAGAAGAAAATGAAGCTTCGGGTTTATTTGAATTTGTGGAAAATTTGGCGGAATTTACCGCTTAGAATTCTCAATGGAACCTGGCCTGCCTGCCAAAGGCCCAGGAGTTCTTGCAATTAGGACCTAATTGTAAATATGGAGATTGGTTTGTTTTTTAGGACTATTCTGAAATAAGGCTATATGGAGTCAGTGTTGAGCCTTATAGGCTTCCAACATTTGTTCCCATGAGACTGTTTGCTTTGGAATTTATAAGGCAAAGTCTCAATGTGGATCAAGTTCATTTTCTTCCAATGAAGAAGGGGTTAATGTACAAGTTGCCCATGAGTGTAGGCCCTTTTGTTGTTAACACAAGGCAAGCTTATGAGGAGGTATCAAGGATGTTGGAAGGAACACAGTTATTATTGGGAGAGAAATGGGCCTATGACCCACATGCGATTATTTCACAGAGAAGGGTCGAGAACGGTTATGCTGCTTTCACTCATGTGAGTAAACCGGATTTAGAAAAGTTGGCTAATCCAGGAGGGCCAAGTTCATCACGGATTAGTATTCAAACACCTGTAATACTGGAAAAGATGGGCAAGAGAGTGAGAGATGATGTTGTTGAGATTGATGAGGAAGAGCCCTGAGAGGAGAAAAGGACTAAATTAGCAGAAGATCACTCCTCCAATTCACCTGGTTTCACTCTCCAGGTCAGTGAAGAACAGGGTGTTTCATCTCCTAGCAGATCAGAACTTCAGTTGGAGAAGGCTTCTTCCATGAAGCAGGTGTTTTCCCGAATTGAAGAAAAGAATCAAAGAATAAAGGCCAATATAGAGATACAAGCAGAACATCATATATCTGCTGACCAAACAAGATTATTGACTGTAATGGATTTGGAGAAAGATCAGTTCAAAATGGCGCTGTCGCATCCGACAGGAATGTCTCTGGGTCCCTCAGGCAGTTTTAAGGAGTTGAATATTGTTATGGATGTAAAAAAGATCCCCTTGTGGGACAAGATGAATCTCCACATGCAAATAGGTCAGTTAATTGTTAATGATTTAGGTAAGACTCATGCTACATCAGTCAAGACAGAGAACATGCTTTCTAAGGTTGTTAAACAGTGCAAGATGGAGAAAGCCAATGCCAGAGCCTTGACTATTCAAAATGAAGAACTGAAGAAAATCATAATGAAGATTGGCGTTGATCCAAATGATAAAAGCACAATGCACAAACTGGTAAAGGGCGCCGAAGTAGAAATATCTTCATTAAGGAAGAAGCTGAAATTGCCAGCTGCAGAGCATTCGTTGGCAGCTGAAGTAGCAGAGGTAGAAAAGGAAAAAGAAGAGCTTCGACAACAATTGATAAAGAAGGATGAAGAGCTTGACAAGGTAAAGCAAACTGCTATAACCTTACAAAATCAAATTCAGAACCACACTTGTACTTTTGATTTTTCTGCAGGTATGGCCGATCCACAAGTCCAAGTTGCTCAATTGAATACAGAGTTAAAAATGGCGGAGAGAGATTGCAGACAGGCCCAGTCCGAAAAGGACACAGCTATTAGATTGATGCAGCGATGGGAAGAAAAGGCAAGTGAAAATGAACAGAAGCTACATAAAGCTGAAGAAGAAATTAAGGAACTCAAGGAGAAATTGAAGGGAAATATTTCCCTTATTAAAGCTAAGGATCTGATCTGGAATGAGATCATTTCTGAAATACAAGCAAAATGGGATTCCATAAAAGTAATTGCCAGAGAGAAAAATATTGTTGCCGATCACGAAAAAGAACTGTCATCGGATAAGCCAGCTGCAATCAAAAGATCAAATTGGGCCAAAAGATTCATGAATTTTATTAATTCCAAAACAGATGAAGAGTTGCAAGAGATGGGGATACAAGACAGGTATTTTTATGCTGAGGAAATAAGCAAAATGATCATTAAAAACGATCTTCTGAAAGCATCAGAGAAGCGGCTACAGGTAATCAAAGAGGTGATTAAGAAATTTGAAATTTCATTTGATAAATTGATAAGAACTGGTTTGCCCTCATGCTGGAAGGAGGGAGGTGAATTTATGTCCTGGAAGTTCTATGAAGACCAGTTGGTGTTTGCAAAAAGCAGAGCAGATGGCCGACATGAGAAGACGCAGATACTAAAGGGAGAAACAGTCTTCAACTTCTTGCAAAGACATTTCCTTCTGCTGTGGATGGTGAAAACATTGTTCACAAGTAACCCCACTCACAATCATATTGTTGCCTTCACAGTAGAATATCATCGTTATAAGAATGCTCCAATAACTCAAGACAAACTCTGGAAGGAATGTAAGAAATTCACTATTGATACAGAAAAAGGATTTCCCGCCAAGCAGCCACAAGTGACCGTACAGCCGCAAGAAATCATTGAGTCAGCTGTTGTTCCAGGAACATCAGTTCCTTTAGATTAAGATTTGTCATCTTTTATTTTATTTTCAAGTCAAATGATGCAATGTAATGAAATGTTACCGAGGCATATACCTCCGTAACAGGAAGTAGTTAAGTAGTTGCAGTTAGTTAGAATCAGTTTTATAACTGAAACCATTTTGGTTCAGATTGTATTTAAAGACATCTTAAGGAAGGAAGAAGGTTCCGAGTTTTGAACCTTTGAAGGATAATTTTGTACTGAGCAATATCGAATGAATAAAGAAGTTTTGCAAGTTTCCAATATTCCATCTATGTTGAAGAGTTTTCTTGGTTTCCATTTCATTTGTATATCTGTGAATAAAGTAGAGTGATTAGAGCTGCAGGTCTCTTGATATTTATATGTCTAAGAGTTAAATATTCTTAATGGGCGCTCCTCTTCTTTAACTTATCTGTTTTTCATTTCTTCTAGATTTTATAATGACAGTTTCTGTGTAAAGCAGCATGACAAGTTAAAATCCTTTTCTTTCTCTGTCTTCCATCTGTTCACTTTAGTATAAAGGGAATATGGCATTGCATGGCTACCAAAGATTTGATATTTGGGAAATATATTACTAACATTTAAAGGGTTAAGAAACAGAGACACATATATACATTTTTGTGACATAATCTTTAATGTCTTGAGCACGGATTCTTGTACACAGCCAAGAATTGTTTCTCAAGGAACAACATTAATTGGCGCCGTTGTCGGGGAACGAAGAGTCGAAGGTCTTCCCTGGGTTTTGATCTACATTTCCTCTGGTTGTTCAGAGAGGAGGAAATAGTACGCTGTGATTTTTTAAAATAGATCTGGCTCCCAAAAAACCTCACACGAGGTCAGACACCTCTCAGAAAAAAGCTCCCGTTTTGTCAAATCCTGAGAAGCTTGTTTCCAAGAAGGGCCAGAAACCAAAAATAGTTGTTACACCTGAACCCACACTGCTCGCACCTGGCAGCATTTCACACGTTTTTTCATCCAAGAAAGCTTCCAAGAAACTCATTTTCTCGGAAGAAGAATCATCACCGTCACCCATTCAAGAACCCACATTAGAAGAGCAATCATTGGAGTTTGTGCCTTTTCTCTTTACAGAAACTCAGTCACATAAAGTTGCTAGCTCTTCTGCAATTGTTCCAAGTCCCATTCCCATATCAGTTGTTTCACCTCATTCATCTTTTCCCACAACTGGTATTCATTTTACCCCCGCTCAAGGAGCAGTTAACCCGGGCGCAAACATGGCAGTTCCTGCAGCCCCTGCTTTCTTGATGAACAGATATGCACCTTTAAATCTACCACAACCATTACATGATTTTCCGCAGGAGTACCTCAAGTTACTCCCAAGATTTACTGGTGAAGATGAAATAACTGCAGAACAGCACCTGCCCCTGTTTTGCACTTTTGCAGAGAATTTAAACGTTGAACATTTGGATGTTGTCATGAGACTTTTTGTTCAGTCTCTGAGTGGAGAGGCAAGGAAATGGTTCAAAGGATTACAGAATGGTTCCATTAATGATTGGGATGCCCTGGAAAGACGTTTCATTGAGAGATGGGGCGAAAAAAGGGACCACGGTTATTCTTTGACTGAATTTAACGCAATCAAGAAAAAATCTGATGAAAATATGAACGATTTTGTTAAAAGATTTAAAAAATTGTATAATAGTTTGCCTGTTGAAATGAAACCCCCTCCGATTGGAGCAAGGGTTGTTTTTTCTGGTGCTTTTGAACCAGATTTCAGTTTCACGCTGAGGGAAAGAAGGTCTCCTACGTTGGAACAGATTCAAACTGATGCTTTGGAGATTGAAGCAAATATGTCTGCTGCTGGTAAAGTTTCAGATAAAGGAAAAGCTAAGGAGGAAGCCTCACTTCAGGATCAGAGAATTGAAGACATGACTAAGGTTATTAAAAATCTTTCAAATAAGTTGGTAAAGTTGGAAATAGATAGCAAGCCTGCCAGACAGAATAGAGGGGTTTTTAATCCCCAATTCAAAAAACAGCCTTTGCAAATTCTACAAAGAGAAAGGAAGGATCAAGATCAGGTGCAAGCACCTTTGTACATAGAAGCAGCCCCGTCGCGCTCAGCAGACGAAGATGATGATAGAGAAGATGATGCTCGAATTTCTGCTGTATATATGGAAGATGATGAAACAGAAGAAGAGATTGATGAAGAAGAGGAGAAGGAAGAAGAAGAAGCTGAACCCTCATTTGATCAAGAAGAGATGGATGATTATTGTAAACAATTCACAGATTTTATGCAATCCGAGTTGCATAAAAAATACGACTTGAGGTCGAAAAAGAGGTTGAGGACGCAAGAAAATGAAGAAAAAGAACCGGAAACAGCACCTGCTGCAAAGACGACTCCACTGCAGAAAGGTAAGCAGCAAGCTGAAACATCCCAGGTAAAAGAAAAAGATTCTAACATTTTGGAGAAGGTGGTCACAGTTTCTAATCAGAGTTTAAATTCTAAAAAAGATCAAGAAGATCCTGAAAAGTTGACAAGATCAAATCAAACTTTTAGTCTATCCAAAGAGTTAGAAAAAGTAAAGATACAAGTACCTCTTCTCGAACTCATGAAAACCCCGGGTTACAAAAAAGAAATCGCTGAATTTATCAATCTGACCCAGCCTGATGAAGTGAGTGATACAGTCAATCTGCAAGAAGAAAAGCCAGTGGTGACGTTTGGACCTCATGTGGAAGAGGTAGATTCTTCTGTTCCTCCTTTTTATATATCTCTTCTCTTGCATGATTTCGTTTTGCACAATTGTATGTTGGATTCTGGAGCATCACATAATCT